>JBAJNP010004777.1:0-31872 GCA_036877545.1 Yasuhikotakia modesta | reverse complement strand
ATCTCCTCCAAGTGAGAAGTTGCATATATTTTTAATTCTCAAGCTTCCTCCCTCTCTCTCGTCACGTTCTCTGTCAGGTCTACCCTGTGAAAGCTATAACAGGTCGGATAACCTCATAATCACTTCTGCAAGCGTGGTCATTGGATTGACACACACACACACACACACACACACACACACACACACACACACACAGAGTAACAGATGGTCCAGCTCATCCAATATCTCAGTCTATACAAAGAGGAAATAAATAAGCTTGTGTTTTCCAAACTCACAGAAAAATATACATGTAGGACTTATTATTGCAACAGTACACCCCCTCCCCTACTTAAGCATTTTATTTGGTTTATCCATCTTTACCACAAAAAAATAGTTGTCCACCCTATTATTTACCATCTATCATCCTCTTGGTTCTTTTTTCTTCTCATGTATGTTTTAACATCCTCAAATCACTCTTTCTGCTCTTTTTTCCTATTTAGCTTACTATGCATGTTAAAGCTCATTAACCACTCACATGCCCCAGAGGACCATTAGCAAAAGTTAAAGGCATGATTGGCTGAAGTTGAAGGTGAGTGTGTGATTGGCTAAGGTTGAAGGTGAACCCATGAATTCAACATTTAATCAGAAACATCATTTCTCTACTTTAGACTGACCAGAACTTTCTCTGCATCCAAATCTATTTGACCAGCACAACTTTTCGAACAGTTTTCTTTTCTTTTACTTATTTCACTCGGTGCTGTCTTTCATTAATTCACCTTTTCACGTCCGCTGTCTCTTTCGATCTGACATCTGCTTTAAACACAGAACGCCTCACACAAACAAACACTGTCACTTTAAGTTAATCGTCAGGGAACGGCTTAGCATCCTGTTGTCTCTGCAAAGCTAATTCAGCCTCTTCCAATTTAGCAGTGGAGGATTTAAATGACAAACAGAAAAGGGGCAAAAACAACAACCGATGCGGCAAACAAATTATACATTGACTTTTGGAGGTGTCGACCCTAATACAGTTACCAAATGCTGAATGTCCAAATTCAGTTAATCCAAATTTAATGACAGGATGTCTTACTTGCCTGTCAAACAATGTATTTGCATACCCCCACCCATTATTGGAGGAGGCGTGGTTTTGCGGAGCACTCTTCAATGTAGCTTGCTGTTGCAAGCCTATCCCAAACTGCCTATTTTACTTTTAGGCTACAAGCGATGCAAAGTTTTGGGATTGATTCCCAGAGAATGTATTTGCAGATAAAATGCATAGCCTAAATGCACTGTAAGTGCCTTGGGATAAAAGCTGTCACATTAATCACTTCTTCTACGTATGATATATAAAAATGTTACAGACTAATATACAATCCATAACACAAAGTATTCTGGGTATTTTAAATCCTACTCAATAATACGCAAATATGAATCCAGCTACCAAGATTAATCAGAGATAATAAGGATGAAACTCTCTCACAGAGTAAATACAGAAAGTTATTACATAACACTGAACCAAAAGAGCAGAGGTGTCAAAGAAACATTACTGCTAAGCATTCTGGGAAACAGAATAATGTCGCCCTATTGGCTGCATTTCTAATGGGTGTGATTTATGCATAATGCTAAAAGCTTTTTTAAGCATCTAGTGAAATATTACCCTGATAAGCAGAGATCTGCTGTGCTATCTTGGAGTACAAGAATGCTGACAGGCCTTTAGTCTATGAATAAGAAAGAACAAAGAATAAAGAGAGAAAGTAAGCGCAGAGGGAAGAGAAGAAGAGTTGGGTTGCTTACTACTGCACCATAGATCACTGACAGAGCTTATGGCTAACCAGCGCAGGCTAATCCATCTTATAATCACAGACAGGAAGAGGGAGGCAGAGATGGAGTTAATGCACTTCTTGGTTTAATGCCTGTGATGGTAAAATATTAATATTAACACAATCACTTTAGTCTTGTGTGAATATAAACAGGGTCAAAATTTCACACCTGTGCATTAGGCTTCAAATCTGTTTTCTTTAACTCTAAATATTTACTTGAATACTTGAAGTTTGTTTACTAATTATATATTTAGATTTGGTTTGTTTTTATGTGTCTAAACTCTATCTTAGTTCTTTATTTTTGGTGCTTGCCTTAAAAAGTAAGTCTACAATACATATTCTTTCAATTTATTGTGTTTATATTAATGCTAATATTAAATCTGTGGCATTGAAACGGATTTCATAAACTCCACAGGTGGTCTTGAGATGAATATAAATTACAAGATCACTTAACAATGATGAACAAAGCATGAAAAAAAAACAAGGGAAATATAAACAAGAAATTAAAATACCTCTTCACACTGGCAAAATTCCTTGTCATATTGAAAGTACACTTTTCCTTTATTGGTCTATAAATCTAATTCTATTTTCTCGGTTTTCTTTAAAACATAAACCAGATTACTTATTGCTTTCACTTAACAAATTGGCACAGGAGTCATCGCTATGGCAACAGGTCTGGTCCTTTTGTCTGCATCGCTTAAAAGTACACTTTACGTACAATGCATCAAACCGCTATGCACTTTAATTTAGATGCATTTCAATTAAGCAGCCCAATCATGGCTTTATGTATTATGGTTTAAGCCATAGCGACATATTTCAAACCTTTGCCAACCGCACTCATAAAGCTAATGCAACACAGGACTCTATCCAGCTAACAATTTTAGGTTGTATAAACATTTCCACAACGTTTCAGATAAGAAACAAATACTCAAATTCCCATTCAGCATCCCATTTTTAGACGTTGCTTTAACGTTACTGCTTAAACATGTTACTACCATTATTGCAAGAACATTTTGACTCAACATTCAGAGAATGTTAGCAAACGTTCTCAGAACGCTATCTGTTAATTAAGGACTGGCTTCTGTGTGCTGTCATGCCCAATGAGAGAGACCCTCAGCAGGGACCCCCGGGGCCGGGAGACCAGTGAGCCAGCTGTGAAGGTTCTAATCATGACTGGGACAGTTGGCCCACAGTCTCCCTGCGCTTGGACATCTGCCCTCTAATTAAAACACTCCAGTGTATGCGCAGAGTTTCTGCATGCGGGTGTGTCTGCGCATGTGGCCATTTTACCTAACAACCCTGGATAGACAGGAGGTGCAAAGCGAGGGCAGAAACAAGTATCGCATTTTTGCCTGCAAGCCAGAACTGATAAAATAACACATTTAAATTAAGACTAAATTAATTAAGACGCATTAAAATCTTCTAAACCCCCAAGCAGACAGAAGTCAAACTGTTCTGTTCTTTTGCTGCTAGTATCCATCATATATACACCCATGTCTAGTTAATACCTATGATTATGCTACTGTATAGTAAAAGTCTCTCGCAAGGCCTTAAAATTACAAACTAGCAATAATTTCTTCAGGCTAAGTCAATTATAGCTTGTGCTTCTAAATCACAACTCTCCTCAGAACTCAACTAAAGGACTATAGCAGACAGCTGTATTTTTCTGTAATGTGGTTTAACATATAGATAGCCTATGGTAGCGTGAGGTTAGGGTGGGATACACCCCTTGGCAAGATTAGTGACATGGTATAGAGAGGACAGGGCTGTACTGCAGCATTTAAAGAGATACACCACAAAATAGACACACACACACAAAGGGGGTACAAGGCCATGTTGACAATTTAAAATTATAAATTGTATTATCATTTTGCATATGCATGCATGTCTTTAAATGCTTTTTTTGCATAAAGTGTTTTATGTGATATAAGGGTAAGTTTTTTTTATAGCACTGTATAATCTAAAGCATTCTCTCATTCATACACACACATACATGCGCACACAAAGGCACAAGCACACACACACAGAGGGGGTACAAGGCCATGTTGACATTTTGCATATGCATGCATGTCTTTAAATGCTTTTTAACAATAATTAAGTGTTTTATGTGATATAAGGGTAAGTTTTATTTATAGCACTGTATAATCTAAAGCATTCTCTCATTCATACACACACATCAACACAAAAGCAGAGCGCTAAGGATGCATGACCTGACCCGAGAGAACCAGAGAGAACCAGAGAGAAGACAAAATGAAAGGATGGTTTTCTCATCTATCTCATCTATCTATCTTCTTATTATTTCCAACTAGGAACAAGGCTGCTCTGGCAAACCCAACCAACATTTTAAAACCCTAAGCATCTGTTTGTGTGTGTGGCACCTCTAGAAACACACTCAGACCTTTAATCATTAGAAGAATCTTATCATTGTGTTGTGGGATCCCTTTAGTTGAAGTTTTGGCAGAAGGAGTGAATGGTGAACAGGTTGTTGAACAGTCTGAGGCAGCAGGACTCAGTCTATCCTGAAGCACTGATCTACTTTTACCTTTACTGTCCGGAACACACAGATCTCTGACTGTGAAACACGGTGTAGCGCTCAGAGCAGCGTCACCCTGAAGACAGAGTGTTATGCAGAAACCTTCTGAACTGACAGCAAGAGCGAGAGACAGAGATAAGAGAGGGATAAAGAGAGAGGAAGAGTGTGACAGAGAGAAAGAAGACAGAGAGAGGGTGAGAGAAAGCAGAAAAAAGAGAAACACTTGTGTGAAAGAGAAAAAAGTGGAAATAAGAGAGCAAGAAAGAGAGGCAGTGAGACAGAGACAGAAGAGAGAAAGATAAAGAGAAAAAAGAGAAAGCAGGAGAAAGAGAGACCGAGAGAGAGAAAGAGAGAGACAGACACAGAGAGAGAGAGAGAGAGAGAGAGAGAGAGACCAAAAGAGAGATGAAGAGACAGAAAAATTGCGAGAGAAAAGAGAGAGGGGAAGAGAGAGAGGAAAGTGAGGCATGAAAAGGGAATTAAAAGATGTTTAATATAGTCATTAGAAATACTGCCAGTGATGAAAAATAAAAGATAAGAAAGTCAGAGATCTGAAGGTGACAATGTAATAGATTCAAAGGACAGAATAAAATCTGGTGCCTGAAATATGGAGCGTGTGCAGAAGCAGAAGCCTGAAAATCCTGTTATAGAGACAGATTGAGTAGAAAAGTGCAGGAATAATACAAAGAGACAGCGTGAAGAAGAGACAGTGTGTGTGTGTCGGCACTTCATAAATCCTGCATGAAATATAAGCAATAAATCAGTGTTAAAACGACAGAGCGACTCTGAGGCAGGGCCATTTTCTGTGAAATCCCTCCCAAAACAATGTTAATAATACAAATAATGTGGTGCGCATGGTGCGAATACTACAGAAATAGCATGTGTTGTACGGTAGCTGCTGTTTCATTTGCATTTAACCTTGAAAGTGTGTAAACATCAACTGGACATTGGACAGCCGCTGCACTGAGGCTCAGTCCTCGATATATCACAAGCGTTAAGGGAACAGCCAAAGACACATTCATACACAAACAAAAGCTTTAGACCTCTATCCCAGCTAACAAACCCAGAACATTGAAAAGAACTTTTAGAGAACATTAGCCAGAGTTATCAAACATGTTCTTGCATCAACATCAGACGAACGTTTTAAATGTTGCCATATATCAAAAAGTTATTAGTGCAACATTTTAAAAATGTTACAGAATATAAAACGTTTAATTGATGTTCTTAAAGCCCATGAGGGATGTTTTGAACGCTCTTACAACTTTCAAATTAGCATTTTGGTACCTAATGAAAACGTTAGGGAAATGTTATGACAACCCAAAAATGTCAGCTGGCATGTCTTTTCTCATCTCTTCTGTCTTCGATAGCCTCTGCTGACCCTCTCAGTATTTCATTAAATCGTTCCAGCCTCTCTTCTAGCCGTTGGTCTTTCAATCTGTGTCAGGCCCTGGACCCAGCAGAGCTCCACAGGGGGCCAAACGAATATTAACCCGCCCGAACCCCTTCCACACACAGCCCTGCGCATTTATATTTCATATCAGGCTGAAGAGTGGCAATACAAAAGCATGAGAAGCAATATATTCAGAGAGATTAATTCCGCGAGTACTGATGGCTGAACGGAAAGCTAGACGTTATTAAACAGGGAGAGAGAATTGAGAAAAAGAGGGTAAACAGGAGAGATTAAGTTTAGACTGGATCGCAGTATGCATAACAATTTGGCTTTCAAAGAGTTTGTTCACACAGATGAGAAACAAGGAAACAGAGATTAAAACCTTGCTAGCAAACCAGATTAAGGTGGTAGCTAATTTTACACAGTTTCTAATTGGTCTTTTGCTGGTCCAGTCTGGTCCATATCAGTCTAGATTAGAGGAATCCAATCGTGCTCCTGTTCACTGTACGTGAACATGAGTCTGATATCTCCAAATCATCACACAGTGTTTGACAAAAACATATTCTAAAAAATATTTTTGTAGCAATTTTCTTCGCCCTGATATCTGCCAAAACAGATGCACGAACAAACAAACCACACATACAAAAAACAAACTTTTCTGCCAACCTAAAAGCTGTTATTTTTAAAATGAAGTTTAAATAAAATGGAACAATCTTTGAACACAAACCTCTGAACAAAAGCACTGCCAGACAGGAAACAGAAAAACCCAGCTAACAGGAAACATTTTCAGAAAATGGGCTAATATTCTCTCAAAACATTAGCAGAACTTTTTTAACGTTATATTTCATTTATCATGAACATAAAGATGTTAGTGGAACATTTAAAAAAACTGAATTAAAGCAAGTACCTAGAACTTTCAAAATAACGTTTTAAATATTCTTGTTACAAAGTTAATGTTAGGAAAATGTTCTCACAACGTAAAATTGTCTTCCTTTCCATCACAAACATAATACATACAAACAACATACATACAGAAACTGAAAGAAATATCTTACATAGTCTCGTCATTCTGGAACTCCAGTTTTCCAGACACTTCCTCATAATCTTCTCCTCCGTGAGCTGTCCCATCCACTGTGTGGTACGGTACCGCCACCAGACCTCGTGCCCCGGATGTCCTCTGGACCTTCACCTGCATGATTCCGATACTTTCGCTAACTCGCATTGATTCGCTCTCAAAGGTGAAAATTCCAGCATGGTCGTCATCGTAGATGGTAACTGTAGCTGTGTGGGCTTCACCGAGGGCCACTATGGGGGCTGGCGCTCCGGTTTCCAAAGCAATGGGGTGTCTGCGGGGGTTGCTCAGACGGACGTAGAAGTATTCGTCTTCCTCAAAGATGTCATCATCAATAATGCCCACGGTTATCTCTTTAAGGTTCTCACCTGCTTTGAAGACCAACGTACCTTCAGCAAATTCATAGTCAGAACCTGCGTTGGCGGTTCCATCTTCTGTGCGGTAGTCAACCTGTCATGCAGAAATAAAAACTGAAAAAGACAATCTGCAAAAATGAAACATTTTCCATCATCTATTCACTCTCATGTCAAGAACCTACAAGATTTTTTGTTCTGTGAAACACAAAAAAGATATTTGAAGAAATGTTCTGTTATTGGGTTAACATTGTTCTTCAAAATATCATCTCTGTGTTCCCAAAAAGCAAAGTCATACATTTCAAGTTTGACATGACATGAGGGCGAGTAAATGAGGGAGGAATTTTCATTTTTGGACAAAACTTATCTGAAAAGATAAAATTGCAGGGTACTTTTCTTAACATAGAGGGCAAGTTTAAATTCTATAAAATGGCTGTTTAAACAAGCTAAAAACACAGCATTTTTGGTTTTGCTCATTTTTAACCAAAAAAAAAAATTACGGATTACAGCTTTAAATAATATAATTTAATATAATAAATGTGTGTGTTCAGTAGCACAGTGTTGTAACAGTGAATCACAAAACTGAAATGGAATCGACAACTTTGTTGTGGTACTGTGACAAATCAACACAAAACTATAGCACATATATACCATAAATACTGTATATATCAGCAGAACAGTATATAGTTTCACTTTAAGATTACCTTCACTGTACACCCAGCATCTCCTCCATGCCTCTGCACGGTCAGTTTTAAGGAACCGCAGTTCTCAAAGCACTGGTACAGGGCAGGTTCAAAGTCTATTCGTGTGATGTGGGGGTCGTCCTCCTGCTCTCGTGTCTCGCTGCTGTAGACCACCTTACGGGCCTGATCAGCTGCATGTTTCTTTAAGATGTTTCCAGCACCAATCATCATTCTCGTGGCCTGAATGCGGTAGAAAGCTCTGCTCTTCTGCTGTTGTATGAGAACCTGCAAATGTTAGGTTGAGGAACCTTAGCA
This sequence comes from Yasuhikotakia modesta, assembly GCA_036877545.1. Taxonomy (NCBI): domain Eukaryota; kingdom Metazoa; phylum Chordata; class Actinopteri; order Cypriniformes; family Botiidae; genus Yasuhikotakia; species Yasuhikotakia modesta. The sequence continues at coordinate 23,730 of JBAJNP010004777.1, read as the reverse complement.
TGGTTCTGCAGCTCAGCAGATCCAAGACCTGCCAATCTGTTCAGTTTTTTAGTTTTTCATTTTTGTATTTATTATTAAACAATCAACAAATAAACACAACAACAGCTGACCATAGTGCTGTGCCAGTAAAAACAAAGAGGAAAGCACTAAACTGGAAATGTTTAAACTCGTGCATAAACTGGTCGTACAAGTTAGTCATCTAAATGTTTTTCTTCAAAATTAGTCATTAGCTTTTAAGTCAGTTTCACCAAAAAATACCCCAAAAATACTAATTTTAATACTCAGTAAACAATTTTAGGTAGTAAAAACATTTCCATTACCAAATGAGAACATAAAAATGTTACTCTGAATGCTCAAGGAACATTCATAATGTCCATTTTTTTAAACATTTAATTTTTTAACATTTTTTTAAAAATTTCACTAATATTTTAAGAATGTTTTAAGTTAATTTCTATGTCTTTGATATACATCAAATATTATGTGATGTTCTACTAATGTTACTTCAAGAATGTGTTTAAAAACTTAGAGAACTTTTAAACATCATTAGCTAACATTTTGAGAACATTCCCTGTTAGATAATAGTCAGCATTAATAATACTGTACCTGATAATTGGCCATTTCTATGAGCTGTTCCATGTCTTTATCAGGGTGTCTCTGCTTAAGTTCCTTCAGAGTTCTCGCCATATCCCTCCTGGCCTCATCATCTTGGTCACGTCCACCAAAGCGACTTTCCCCCGTTAGCACCCCATCCAGAGGTGTCGTCATTCCATCAATTTCCAACATGTCCATCTTTGTGAATCCCGCATCCTTCCCCATCTCTTCCCCACCCTCAGACACAATAATTCCACGACCCTTGTCAGCTCTGTAGCGTTTGCGAACGTACTTGTAGAAGAGCAAACGCCGGTCTGCGATCCATGCCTGGACCACGCAAAGAGGGAAGAAAAGGAACGTCAGAACCGCTTCCCACACTTCCACCTCACCGGGAGAGAAGACGGACAGGATCAGATACAGCCAGATGTAGGCAAACATGCTCCATGCCGCGGTCACGAAAAACACTCTGAGATGTTTGACCTTCCTGGTTTCATCTTCAGGGACCACGTAGACACAGATGCCGATGATCACGAACATGTTGAAGGCTGCGCTGCCCACGATGGTGCTGGGACCAAGAGAACCAGCTTCAAAGTTATGTCCACATACCTCAATAACTGAAAGCAAGATCTCAGGTGCTGAGGAACCCAAAGCCATGAGGGTAAGATTGGAGACGGTCTCGTTCCATATTCGAACAGTGGTTGTGACCGTTTCACCGTTGGGTCTCTTTGTAGTGATCTCCTTTTCTTGTGATGTTATGACTTCGATTGCAGTCATGAAGCGGTCAGCAATGATCGACATACCTAAGAACATGTACACTAACGCAACCAGATACACAATGGCACGGGCAACTTTGTCACCAACTGAGGGATTCTGAGGGTTCCAAACCGGTAGGAAGACGCCCTCTGCACACACATCTTTTTGGGAACAGTTGGAGACAGACTGGGATACGTCTTGGGAGTCCGCTTGGGAAGGGATGGAGAAAGAAAGGAGGAGGAGAATGGGAAGGATCAAGGGAATGATGGAGAGATGGGATGGACTGAAGAAAAAAGGCATGGCAAGATCTGTGATAATCTGTGCTGCACTTTTTGAACTACACACCACCTGAGGAGAAACAAAGAGAGAAAGGCAGATATTGAGTTGATATGAGAGATAAAAACAAATGTTGGAAACAAAATAAAAAGGCAACAATGTCCCAGCTAACAATTGTAGGTTGTAAGTTTATGTTTAACATTTCCATTAAGAAACAAACAAAATGTTAAAAATGTTAATTAAAATTTTACCTTCTAGGAACATTCAAAATGTCCAGTTTTATGTATTATTGAATAATTTTTAGTTTTTAAAATTAAAAACTAAATTTAAAATGAAAATAGTTTTTGAAAACGTTCCACTAACTATTTGCATAAAACATTTTTGATGTGCATGATATATAATGTTAGAAACATAAAACACAACTGCAAGAACATTTTTGGAAAACAATAGCTAATGTTCTAAGAACGTTCCATGTTAGCTTAGCTTTCAGTTGTTTCTCCCAGACAAGCAGCGAGATTATATGAAGATTCTTTTTTGTCTACTGCTTCTCAAAAAAGATCCTGGTAATCTCACATGTGCTCATGAATGAACATAAGTAAGTGAAATGTAGTCAACTTCTCCAGTAAGTCCAATAAGAAATAAGAATTTTCTTATAAGAGAAATAAGAATATTCTTTTTTCTCTCTGAATCATGACTGAATTGCCACACTCTGACGCTTTATTTAATAACAGAAAGAGACAAAGGAAAATGAGATTAGACTGGAGAGTGATGCTCCATGTGGGTTGAGGTTCATAACATCTGACCGTTACAAGCCTTTGAAAAACCTTCAGTTACTCTCTACTGTTCTACTCCCTCTGTTCTTCTGTCTCACCACATTACATCTCCTCCATCTACCACAACATCCATTCCCCTCATCCTACTCTTCATTCACATTTTATCAGCCCCTCATCCATCTCTCCTTTTTGCTGAATGGACACTTTTTCTGCTCCACTTTCTGATTTTTTCATTACTTCCTTCATCATTTCACTAACTTTCCATTCCTGACTGAAACGCCCCCATGCTAACGTCTTGAGCTTACAGACTGACACGCTCAATGTTTACTGTAAGCATTAAACAAATGCTGAGAAATGCATATAGTGTAAATGTAACTTTGTATATATTCAACAGCAGCAGTAATGGAAATTCAGACCCCCACAGTTCGGACCCCCACTGAACACCATGAATCTGCCCAGGCTGCACGTACACACAGAATCGTGCTGGTAAATCAGCTGTGATGTCATGAGCAAACTGTAAGTTAATAACCTAATGGACTGAGTTTTTGTGTGTGTGGTACAGACCGGTGAGATGTTTATGGGCCTGTAGTCTGTAAGTCACACTCAGATCTGTGTGTGTGTGTGTGTGTGTGTGTGTGTGTGTGTGTGTGTGTGTTTGCACGCACTGGGATTCCTAATGCTSATAGCACAATGCTGACTCAGGACACAAACCGACACATGCGATAAATTACAGTAAGCTGTGTACATGTACTTGAAAGGAAAGGAAACAGAGATTTACAGAAGATTAGTTGCTTGGTCACCAGCGATTGGGTTTTCATGAGCACATTGTCCCTGTGGATTTTTAATAATTCCCTGCACTAGACATACACCCGTCACAGGAGAATTCAGTTTCATGTTTCCAATACATTACATATTACTATTATAACTTTCCTGGTGGAATAAAGTGATGCTGACGTGCAGCAAATGGCATCATAAATGTTTATATAATAAAGCAGATCTTGATTCTTGCTTAAAATAATCTTATAGATGATTAACAATAATGTGACTTTATGCATCTTAAATAAACAATTAAATAATATTGTCACACTTCTTGCATAAGCTTTTAAAAATACATAATCTAGAAATGTACACAAATCATTTTCACAGAATAAATAATAAAATTATGTACTGAGCAATAATTAAACAATAAAACTTTTTAATGTATTGGAAAAGGAGCAAAAATAAAAGACATTTCCAAGTCAGTTTTATGACCTACAAATGAATACAAATATGAAAATACAGAAATCCACAGAAATATGTCAAATCTACAGAAAATACAGAAATATGTGAAAGCTACCCACAAACACATTTGATTATGTTTGTGTAACTTGTTCCTCAGCAATCTAAACACAACATGCTTAAAACTCGGAGCAAGAGACTGGTGCACACAACATAGATGTGTGTGACTTTAGCATTTTTGTGAGGACATTTGGTCCCCACAACAATAATAACAAGAACACACACATTCCTTTACCAGTCTAAATAAGGACATACCATAAACAATGTTTTTTTAACTTCAACACATACCATCCTAGTAAATAACTCGCCCAACTTACTAGCTGTGATTCAAAATCTTTAACAAAAACAAATGTGTTTTCTGACTGTAAATAACAGATGAAAGTACTATAATATTGTTTAGTAAGTCAACTAAAAACAGAAAACATCACACTTATCAATCATCTGCACATTTTTCTTTATGTATTTTTGTAGCACAAGCTGTGTAGGATATTGCATGTGGGTAAGATTAATTTCTCAGGCTTGGGGTTTAAATAAATCCCTAACAGTACATATGAATAATAATCACAGTAAAGCTTGCATCAGCGTGCACCACTAATAACAGGATATAAAAACGCCCTTGTGTCAGACTACAATATCACGGAGACTTGAGGGTGGGTCCTTTTGACCTGTGCCAGCAACCACCTAGCAACCATCCAGGACAGAGCAACCCAGTTTGCAGCAGTAAATTTACTGTTTACCACAATAGTTTTACCTTTGTTGCGAAATTATTATTATTGTTGTTATTATTAATAATAATAACATTATTTAAAAATGCATTAGCAATAAATATTAGAAAAGTTAAATTTAATTTTAACACATCATTCTAAATCAAAGAAACATTGTGGTACAAAGTCATAAGTTACTGTGTATGTTCTGTTTATATACAAGTCCTTGTGTGTTTTTCTTACCTACAGCTCTCTGTGTGTGTGTGTGTGTGTGTGTGTGTGTCCTCACTAGTGACCAGATGACATCTTCTGAGTGTACACCTCATTACCAGCTTAACACATGTCCTGCCCTTCCTGCACATACACAAGTTTGTTTTTGTTTATATCCTTGAGGAGACTTTCCATGACTTCCATTGTTTTCATACCAAGCTAATGGTACTTTCTGTTCTCTAAACCTAACCCCACAAAAGATTTCTAGATATTACGTAATGGTTAAACATTAGCATTTATATTAAGACTTTCTCAGAGGACTATTGACTGGTCGCCACAATGCCGTAGATACTTTCTATTGCTTTAAAAGAAGCATGTATTACAATCTAGAGTCTGGACTGCTTTAATAACTGAACTGCTTTAATATGTAAAAAAGCATAATATTATATATATCCAATATATCCATAGTCTGGACTTTTTTCTATCTTCCAGTCCTGCTCACAGGTGGTCTCACGTTCCACCATTTTTAAAAAACACTGGGATTCAGAGTTTATCCTAAAGTAGGGAGGCACAGACTGGCTAGTTTGAGAGTGAGCGATGATGAGGAGAAAGTGGATTACAGGGTTGTCCAGGAAAATACTGGAAAAACTACTTTGTTTCACACCAGAACCTTTAGAAAGTTCTTCACAGTCCATATTGTAGTTTTTAGTTTTACAATCTAGGTTTTCATTCTGTGAGTGCAAGTACTTTGCTGTGCAGAAATCAGTTTGGTTCACCGTTAAAGGGACATTTCACATCTTCCATCGTTTACTCATCTTCATGTCACCCCAAACCTCTATTACAGTTTATTATTGCTTCTGAGGAACACAGAAGATATTTTGAAGCATGTTGGTGACCAAACAGTGTGGCACCCACTGACTTCAATTGTATGGACACAAAACCACTAAAACATTTTTCAAAATATCTTTTTGGTGTTCCACAGCGGAAAATGAGAAAAATGAAAAAATACTAAAAAAAACAAAACTTGGATGAACTATCATTTTAAATGCATTCTATTTTGAAAACCACAAACAATTGTAATGGGTGTGTACAATTGAATTAAGAGTCATTTGTCTGCTTTCATTAAAGGACTTGGATTAACCTTGGCACCTAACATTTTTTTAACTTTGGGTTTTGAAAACCTGTTCCAAATATTGTCATTTCGTAAGCATGCAAATACGATGATTAACCTAAGGGTTACACAGTGCAAAAACCACAATCCCTGCTCAGGAAGAATAATTACATTAACCCAGGGTTTAGAATGACATCTGGTTAACAGTTCCAAGTGTGAAAAGCCCTTTAGTTTTCATACGACACAAAACGCTGCAAGGTTCCCTGAAGCGTTGAATTCTCTGGGAGATATGCTGGAGGTGCACAGGCTAAAATCCCCTGAAAGCTCGACACAGGCAGGGTCCTTATAACATGACCTGATTGTGGGATTAGGATCAAAGCCAAGTCTAACCCTCTCCGGTCTGAGGGATTCAGTTTGCCATGAGGCACCGCTGTGACTTCTAAAGCCTAATTTTTCATTAAATTTAACACAAAATAAATAGTTATGCAGCATTCATAATGTATAATCTACCTCACTTTCTCCTCATAACACAATGTTTGTATACTGCAGAGAAATTCCTGTATTTATATTTTATTGTGTTGGGCCATAAAATCCCTGATGATTGTGGCAAATGATTTTTGTACAGAGGTAAAAAACATGCAAAAGTTACAGGCATCATTAATAAACCACCACAGTTATGATTTCCTAATAATACACTGATTATAAGAACACAGATTAATAGACTTCTTATCCTGTTTAATCTATAAGTGCCAATCAATAGGGGAATATAATCATTAATAATAAAATCTAGTGCGGAGAAAAGAGAGGAGAAGAGAGAGATAAGATGAAGAGAGAGTCTACAAGCTGATGTGTATCTGCTATCAGTTTTATTAGCACATCATTTACTGGAGGTTTTTAAAGGGCAGCTATCATGACTGACCTTGAAGAAACAGAGAGAGGAAAAAACATGAGCCAATCAGGGGGCTTCACTCAACGCCGGCTAACAGTGAACATTCTCAGAACGTTGTCTAATGTTCCCTTACAGTTCTTTTTAAGATATTGATAACATTCTTGCAGTAACGTTAGTAGAACATTTTAATGTTATAAATAACATTTTTGATATTTGAAAGTAGTCAGTGGAATGTTAAAACATAATGTTTGTACATAAAACCAAGTACTAATGTTAATACAACATCTAAAAAACTCAAGTAACATTTATAAAAGGGGTAAAAGGGTTCAAATAACATTTGAACCCTTTTATCACCTAATGGAAATGTTAGGAAAACGTTCTTTCAACGCTAAAAGGTTAGGTAAGTTTCTTTCATGATTTTTCTCATCACATCTGGCCTCTTTGATCGTTATTTTTCACCACCTGCATTTCCTTCTTAAAGCCTGACGGCTGTCAGAGGCTGCAGAGGTCACACCTGTCCTACCCCGGCACAGTTTGGTCTGACCCTAGATCAGCCTCTGACAGAACAGTCAGCTAAGCCTGAATCTGACCAGCTGGCCGTGTTCAGATTCAGGACCTGTCGGCGAGCCGCAACAACTGTTCCTCTCTTCACAGAGTGTGAGACCTTGAGAAACACTAAGATGTTAATTTTGTATCATGTTTGCATTATACATGATGTGCATGTTAATTGTACTTCATTCAGGGTATATTATAATTGTGCTTGTTTTATTCATATAAAAACTACATGTTAAGGTCAGGATTCAAATTCAAATCTTTTTAAGCTAAACTACAGCTATACCACTACACCATCCCTTTCTTACAGTTCTCAGAAGTAAATTTGCCATTTGTACACACACAAGAAGTACAAGTGCATAAGAATTCTTCAGAGCTTTTAGAGTCAGCAAGATAAGAACAAAAAAGATATTAGTGAAACAGAAACAGATGTAAATGAGAGCAGATATGGCAGTGTATGTGCTAAACAGACATTACAAAAGTACAATAAGATACACAAGTACAAAGAACACTATCAACTACAACACACACACTATAAAACATTGTTTCATCATATAGCAATATTGTTCCTGAAACTTTTTTAAACATAAACACAACTAAAGCAGCTACTGTAAAGTCACTACTGCTGTATAAAGTCTCTAAAGGATATAGATAATAAGCCTAGTCTTACAGAAGTAAATACAGCCTTTTCTTTTGTTATGGATGTATGGATGGCTGTATGGGTGGATGCATGTATGTATGTATGTATGGGTGGATGGATGGGTAGATGCATGTATGTATGTATGCACGCATGTATGCATGTACGTATGCATGCATGCATGTCTGTATGCATGCATGTATTTGTGGATGGATGGATGGATGGATGGGTGGATGTATGTATGTATGTATGTATGGGTGGATGGATGGATGGATGGACGATGTATGTATGGGTTTTGGTATGTATGGGGAAACTTTTGTTCCATAGTGTCAAAAGAACAACAGTGACACATACAAAAGAATCAAACACTATTTGCCACTAAAATAGCAACTAAATGCATGCGTCATTGTTTAAAATGTTTAACAGACAGACAGGCTCACACTGAGTTTCTGACTGTGACCCCCGCTGACTTCTGAAGACTAAACCAATGGGCTGGAGCCACAAAACACCCATAACAGGAAACAATAGGGGACACAGGCAAAATTTACCAAATGATGTATCCTGTAATATTATCCCCCAAAACTGAAGATAAAGACTCGCCCCATCAATCTCACAGTCAGACGCGCTGAAGGAGACAGGCTATTATATTTCATAATTAGCTAATTGCATGCTTGGCAACTAATGATGAACGCAAATGGTCTTGTGCTGTGGATGTGGCCATGCATGTTAATTAGATGTAAATGCTTGTTGGTAATTGTTGTGGGAACCCTTGTAACATGAGATTGGACACAAGACAAATGTCTTTATTGTCATGACTCTCACTGTAAATGAACGCTCAAAATAGCAGTTTTAACCGTGAATGGAACTCTGTGTGTGTGTACACCTGTGTTTGTTATGCTAATGAGGAGAACGTGTGCTCATGGATGAAAGCATACAGACAGACAGATACAGACAAGCAGACCTGAAACGATACAGACAGACAGACAACAGACATAGACTGATACAGACAGACAGACCAATAGATACAGATGAGACAGGTAGATTAATATAGATATAGATTAATATAGATATAGATTAATACAGACAGACAGACGTACAGATGGCTAGACAGACAGACACAAGTGGCCACAGCAGCTCAAGTGTTCTGACCTCTGCTGGGCTGATCCTACAACAGTAAATAATATGGTGACCTTCAGCCACAGCTGAATCCTGCGTCTGTTTGGACAGGAACAGCAAGTTTAGAACCAAGCAGCCGCCACAACCAACCCCAGCAGCTGGCAGCTCAGTGGGAAGAGTGTGTGTATGAGTAAGAGTGTGTGCCCATGTCACTGAAAACAAACAAGAACATCAAAAACTCAGTTTATGAGATACTATTACATCAGCAGCATCCACGGTGCATTCCAAACACCGTCAACAAACCAAAAGGCAAACCACAGTGTAAACACTCAATCTGGATTAGGAATTCATCAGACACGCTCCATTAAAAGACTTACTCTGAAACAGAGGTTTCAAAGGTTCAGAAGTTTTGTGTTAGTTTGACACAAAATACCTCATAACAAGATACAAACATACACATACCATGTTAATTAGTCTAAATACACGGCAGTACAAGCAAATGGGCCTCCTTGCCATTGAATACTAATTTTGAATATGACCTGCTTTTGAATACTTCTATTCTTTGAGTTTGCATTGGTAACACTCACTGAAACATTCTTAAACATTCTCAGAGCGTTGGCAAATGTTCTCATAAAGCTCTCTGAAACATTCTTACAGCAACACAGTAGATCTTTTTTAGATATTTTTGATGCATCATACATCATAAAACGTTACGAGTTTACCACACAATAACGTTAATATAACGATATTAGAACAATCAAAATAACATTTGTGCAACTTAATGGAAAGCTGGGGAAATATTCTTGCTACCTAAATTTGTTAGCTAGGCAAGCATCTAGGGAGTGGTTTAGCCGCTACTGCTGCAAGCTCATTATCTTGTGGCTGGGTTTAGCGTTCACAGCCAATAAGAGAATTGATCTGTTCCAGTCTTCAGGATCCAGCTAATGGCAGGAGTCGGAACAGCCCTGAAGGCATATTACAAAATTGATCACCAGCTGGACTTGTAAATTTCGACATGCTGCATCACTACGATTTCTGAGCTGTGACAATATTGTACATAGATCTGTATTTCCTGAAGGAAATTCTAGAGTTTACAAGCTAAAGAACAGACCAAAAATGTCCAATTAATCAGACTATTGTGTTTATATTATTGCTTGGTTTAAAGAAGGTTATGCAAACATTTTATAATTCTACTAACACTAACAACTTTAAGTATAACATTCTTGATATAGATGATATTACATTTTTTTAAAAGTTCTACTAATGATCCTGCAAAAACATTTTCAAAACGTTTCGAGAGAAACCTGATAGAAGTTAGTTAGATTTTGAATGTCAACATTCTATCAATGTAAGTCAAGGGGAAACGTAATTTACATTTTATCTTTAATTCCAATACAGTTCCATTACTTAGTTCTAAACTATAGATTATAAAGTAGCACCAATGAGACTGTAAAGTTGGAATAAAACTTGACAAGCAGTCTGAAGCTGTTACTTTGGAGACAGGTGTCACTGTAAGACAGGTGAGATGATGAGATGACAGCAAAAGCTACAGAAGAAAAGAACGTGAGAGAAGAATGAGGTGTTAAAAAACAAAGTGATGAAGGCAACGTCACAAAACCAGAAGCTTTAAATCTGTGCTCCTGATTTAGTGAATATAAACTTTCCTCATCTCACTTGAATTCCTTCCTCCTCACTTGAATTCCTTCCTCCTCAAAGTTCTCCATTCTTATCCAACCCTAAAAAATTCCAGCTTCTCCTTGGATATAATCTTCCTAAAAAATGGATATGCAGTACCTCTGGAGAGCCCTCACAGTGGTACCTCTGAACTCGGTAATTCAGCAGGGCTTTGACTGATGAGGTGTACGGGTGGCATTCTAAGTGTTTTGGCTGATGGAAGCTTACTGATGGCCAAACTTCCACATGGATACGAGCTCATCAATTAGCAGCGGGAGAAGGTCTGACAGCGTCGAGATGCCAGCCGTTTATAGCCTTTGCTGTTTTCCTGATTAATTTGCTATGGGACGGCAAAGGTTATGGCTTTCCAGTGCCCTTCAAACAAGCACACAAACTATTCCTCTCTCTCTATATATGCTCCTAAACACCGCTCGCCCACCTGCATCTGAGATTTTCTGCTAATGAACAAAAAGCGCACAGTATTGAAAATGAAATGACTAGCTCAGTGACCTAATGCGATAAATCATTCGCACAACAGCAATCACAAAACACGGCTTAACGCTCCGCTCTCGCAGAATCATTATTTTAATACAAATCCCACTGACATTTGGAATAGATGCAGGCAGAGCTTAAGGGAACGAACTGTTGCCACATGAATGCTTCCGCCGTTGAGTAAATGATCGCATCATTTCCTCAACTGATACCCCAGATCTGACTGACTTCAGCTTCACCTCAAACATCATTCAATCTGCACATTCCTCAACCTGATGTCATTACCGCATAGCCGGCGAATGCTACGCTGTACTGATGATCAGGCGGGTCTTATTGATGTCGGAGTACAACCTATTGATGAATGTTTGCAATGTAATTTTCTCACTGTGTTCTCAACATTCTGTCTCAATCAATTCTCATTGGAATAAGCGACGTTATGAAGTAATAATTCTATGTTTTTAGCATTTTTAAGGCTAATACCCAGATAATTTTTTGTAAAAAAAGTTTTTGTAATGCTTTAAAAATAAAAAAGATTGAACATATTTGATATAATGTTAAAAAATGTTCTACTGGCAGTACTGCAAAAATGTTTTTTTGAGAGGACTGTGGGTTAACTTTTAAAGAACGTTAGCTAACATTCTGGAAATGTTCTCTGTTAGCTGGGTAAATAAATGGGCCTTAGGGGTCCCAAACAAAAACAGTACAAGGCAAGGAACATGTTGTTATTTATTTTTGTCAACTGTGCACCTGTAATCAAAACTCTAGCTGAGCAAACCCACACAATCTCTAACACATATTCATTCAAAACAAATGTATTCCAGAAACACTAATTAACAAACCACACACATACCTACCCGAGCAAACAAACAGATCTTCCTGTAGCACAATTTGGCATAATTAATAACCTTAATAACCTTATAAATATCTTTATTTTATATTCATTTAACTACGTGCACTGATTCCCTTGCTAACCACATTACAATGGACAAGAGGGTAAACCAGTTTTTGCCCTTTTTTCAATAATCACCCCCCCCCACACACACACACACACACACAGCCACTAACATACACAGTTCACACTTCATCTGTTCAGACACCATTTTTGTAACCTGTGACATCACGGCTGACACCGTACAAGAGAAATCTGGTATGCTAAAGAAAACATCTAATTACCGAACCTGAATGATTAAACCTCACTGCTACCAATTACAAACTGTATCAACACAACCACTGGAAAGATTAAGAGAGAAGCGAAAAAGACAGAAAAGAGAAAATAGACAAAAATGTGCTATTGCTGATTTTAGGAAAAAGACACTTAACAAAATACACACAAATAAAACTCATCTGTTCAAATCCTAAACTGTTTCTTTTAACTTTGCTTGGTTTCCAAACCTTGTGTGTTGCCTACAGTGTCAGTCTCTGGAACAGAGAAAATTATATTTAATACATTATATAAGATATTACATTCATGACAGAGAATGCAATCCAACAATATTACAGGATTAATGAAAAGATAAATCCAATATATAGAAAAATATATATTTCATTCAACACTGAAAAGTATGAATAAACAGTTTTGTGCAGTTATTCGCAATTGATTATTTGACGCAATACTTTTGCGAGTGCATTTTTTTGTTCTTATTAAAGTACAGATTTTCAGCATGCTAATGTTAAACTCTATTAAAGTCAGTCTGGGGAGTGCAAATAATTCAAAACTTGGGAATTTAACCTCAGTCTAAGGAGTTCAAATCGGTCACATTTGCATAAATTTCCATGAACGTGAAGTGAAAGTGATGGTGTGAGCCGGATGTGAAAAAGACAGATGATTCTCTGTGAATACATTCCTTGAACACCCAGCATGAAAACATCAAACCTGGTAACATTATTTGTTCCTGGTTAATAAAAACACTAATTGGTGAAAAGAAGAGAAACAGAGGGGTAGTTTTTGTAAGAGAAGGGAGAACATGCAGTGACTTCCCCTCTGAAAACAGTAATTGCATCTTCTGATTGTGCTGCTGAGAGAGATTTGAAAGCAGCACGCAGCGCTAACCGCCACTTTTGATCGGCTAATGGTTCCATTTGAGACTGAGCATCTCCCATCTGTCAGCCCCTCACACATGTGCTTGACTCCTTCTGGTAATTACATTAACCTAGATGGCACATATACATTGTATGTCAGTTGCTCATCTGCAAAACGTTTACAAAATAATCCCTGGCAAATGTTAGAACAACGTGCATCGGAAGCTAACTTTAAAATGAGCTTGGCTTATTTATACGACCTGATGAATATTCATGAGATCATATGACATTCATGCAGTGATGTCACAAATGGTCGTTGCATGCAGTGATGTCACAAATATATCGTTTCTATTAATCACGAGAAAGTAAATGAAAAAGCTATTAATGAAATCTATAAATAATCAGGAGCTCATTCAGAAACCAGCAGGGAAGAAGACGTCAGCCTCAGTTTCAAAACTCTGTCACTGCAGATTAACTTTCAAAACTTTTCCAATGGAAGTTAGTTTATCTCCGTTCCAAAAAGCCCCTCAGAGCTCTGAGGCTTTAGAGTTCTGTGAATAAAATCGCTGGAATTGTCATCACTGTTGGAAGGTTTCTGGAAGAATCCTGCCACACTGAGATGCAGCAATCCTTTGCCATGCTGAGTATCGTCAGCCACACAGTCAGTGTGACACCAGCAAACAGCAGGAGGATATACTTCACTCACTCACACACACAGTCACACTCACACACTCTCACTCACACACTCTCACTCACACACACACTCACATGATTTAGGTTGTAAAAACAAAAATGTTTCTATTAACAAAATTTTTTAAATGTTATTTTGAAAATTCTTATTTTTAGATGTTGTATTGGCTATTAGTACATTATTTAAACCTTAATGTCTTAAAAAACGCTCCACTAACAAATTACATTCATATGTTAAGTTAAAAGTAATATGTTAATTCATATGTTAAAAACTACTAGCGTTACTGCAAGAATGTTCTTTTTGATAACAGAGGACGTTAGACAATGTTGCATGTCAGAAAGTTGCTTGGCACACACTCATTCTGACACATGAGTTGCAAAGTGGCATCTAACCATGAGCAATCTGCATCCCTGCAGTTTTACGGGGCTGACTGCATGCTGGGTTTGAGTGTCAGTGTCACAGCTTGCTAGTGTCAAAAGAAAATGTCCTGTAGGGGACAAAAGCTACAAGTTCTAAACCAATAACATCACCTGACACAGTTTCAACAGCTGTCTCCACCACACTTCCATTTAAACATGAGGATAAATCATAACACTAGCTATTTATTATTTCTATCACACCAATAAACCACTTTAAGAAAAAACACCTCTCACTAAATGACAGAAATTGTTACCACCATCTCACAGCATCTGAATTCCAATTTGGCAAAGGTCTTGTTTCATTATAGTAAATAAAAGGAAGCAGAAAACATCTGCAGGTGTGACAGGCATCAGGCAGTGTGACATCAGGCAGCGTGAGTTGGTCTAAGACGTTTATGAAGTAACATGAAGCAGAAAATGAAAGCAGGTTATCTACAAATGCTCTTGACAAATGTTCTTCAAAAGGCTCTTGTATGTAACCTCCGCGGTCTCTGCGCTCGGTGTATTGCTGCGGTTTAAGGGTTGTCAGAGAGATGCATGTCCTCAATTCAAAACATGTTCTTCTCAAGAGTGTGTGAGTGGAGTCTAACGTCTGGAGCCTATGGGAGCAAAACAACCTTAAAAAGGCCCCATTGCTATATTTCTCTCTTTTATTTATCCCATTCTCACACTGTCTAACACATAAATTTCCTTCTAACACCTCTAGAGTCTCTAACTTCTGCTTTTCCAAGGATGTTTCTTGTCACTTTTCATAAACTGACATGTGAGAGACTTTCTGCCTTCATCATATAATTAGAAATCGTTCCTCACTGCTTTCACCCCTCCTCCATCCATTACCTGACCTGTCACACAACCTCCCACATGAGACAGGAAACAATGATCTTGTTCTCATATATTAAAGCCAAGATTAAACTATTGATTGATTTAAAGGTGTACTCATTAATTTTGTTGTTGATGGACAGCCTGCATATACTGACCCTTAGCAGAGAAAATGCAGCATCACAAAGTTGTTTGAGGTTAACGTCTGTAATGCACTTTAAAAATCCAGTCAGCAGTGATTAAAAATTCACCATGAAATCACAATCTTACCGGAATATTACTGTTTGCGTTAAGAATGGTTTATCTGTGTATATAGTTAAAATATAAAATATAAAAATGTATGTGCCAGCATAACCTTTAAATCGAAATCTGAAAATGTATTTCCCTTCTAAAACGGCAGACCTTCTCTGATAATGTCAGTTTGAACTGGGGCAGAGCCAAAACCAGTTAACCACTCCCCTCCAATGACAGACTGCTGCAAGCCTTAAAATGCTATGTTAGTTCATTTCCAGTGAAAGAGACACCCTCCAATTTGCTGTTTAAATTACATAAAAACAAGAAGCTGGTTCTGAACTGGAAGTTGCGTTGACTTTAATTTTAGCTTTAAACTCCAGCGAGTCCCTGATATAATGACACTGTTTTTCCTGATTTTCTATGTAAAATCAGGTGATCCTAGTCTTGAAAACATCTATTTAATTAACATATGTGACCAACAATGAATTGAACCATGTCAAACCATCAATCCACTTATAATTCCAAAGACAAAAGTCTGAGAGAAAGAGAAAACTTTATCTCTGAATATGTTTTTATCTTCCAAAGATAATTCCTATGATGATTCTGGCACATCTTCAGAAAATGCAAATTTAAAATTTAGATTCTGGGCTAGACTATCAATAGTAACAAATAAATAAAGATCCTTCTGTCAACTCATACACGCAGCAGCTACACTAATAGTCTATACTTATATTCCTCATATTGCATAATATTTTAGTATGTATGTGTGTGTGTGCGTGTTTATAAGGTGACTCACATACCTTTGCAATGTTTACTTGTATTGCAGAGAGTCTGAATCATTGATTTCTTTCTTCACACAGTCTATATATATATATATAAATACAGTCTGCATTTGATTATTCTTCATGCTAACAGACGTCTGTGAGTCACCAAACACAGTGATGTTACTACAGCGCGTTTCATTACTACAGCAAGTTTCATTTCAACTGTTCCACTGGCAGGACAAAAATTGCCAAGCAGATTCAATTTGTTTTTAGAGAAGTGGACGTGTTGCTTTTGATGTGCATTTTAGGTTTGTGAGTGGCCTCAGAGAATGTAAAGCGAATTAAGTTATTTAGAAATGGTGAACTTATAAACCACCTCCATGTTTGACTACAAAAAACATATTAACTAGCTAATTTAATCTTTGCTAACTGAACTCTAGGGGGCGCACATACTTTTTCTTCTGCCTGAGAGAAATGCAGTACATTGTTACATACAGAACTTGGGTTTGGTCTTTAATTTAAAAACAAACAGCAGTTTAAGACCACTGGCACAGACTTTTGCAGGCTTAACACAAAACTGTAACAAATACAGAAGATTCTGTATATAAATGTATATATATGTAATGTTGTCTCATATCTCATCTTATTTCTGTTTTGTTCATTTATAGCATGAATATAAAGGACACTCCATTTTGCTTTAACATATAATGTTACAACCTCACAAAAGTGAAAAAGTGTGGAGCATTTTATAAAAATGTATCACAGCCAACAAGAGTGCTTCCTGTTTCTATTATAAACAGGTTGAAAAGGGTTGGTTTTGTTTCTGCACACATTTTTGTTATGCTGGTTGAAAGTCACTTCATATCTTTATAGCAATCACTAAATAAAGTTATCTAAATATAGAGATACATCTTCTGTGCAAGGTGAAAGACTATACAATGTTCATCCAATCATAGCATTCGGTCAGATGTCCAATTTGCCTGACCATCCATGTTTGTGTCGGAGGAGGCATGGCCTTGGAGATCGCTCTGATTGGAGGGAGGGGTCTTATGCTTTCAATGCTAGGCTGCTATTGCTAGCGTCTCTATATCTGACCACCCTACCCTTACCATACAACCACACTTAACCAGCTGCTGCCTTTCCTTGCAAAAACAGTTGACAGGAAAAAGACTAATGACAGTTTTAGTTCTGACAAGTGAATCCATAACGTTAGCCCCTTCTAGAAATCTCAATTTCCTCAACCCATCTATTTTAATTACCGCGCTCACTCCCGGAGGTCAAATAAGACATATTTCCTGGCACACTTACTCGTCATATTAATAAAAAAATGTGACCAAGCCTAAAAAACTCACGCTTAAATAAATGAGTTAAAAGCTGTATTCGCTCACATGAAAAATAAGTTTACTACACCAACAGCAACAACACCAGGTGCCTCAAAGCTTAGCGTGGGGTAAACACACCACCTCCAATCTGGATTTTACAGGTTTTGAATCATCATTTTTAAATAAAGCTATTGTGGAACCATGAGAACTTGATAACATGGTAAACAGCAAATACTAATGTAGCGCCTTTAAGCCAAACAAGAGTCATAAGGGCATTTGTCAGTATAATTGCTCACAAAAACACGTCTTTCTTATGCCTGTAGATGAGCTGGTAAATGCATTTGGTTTGTGTTTCTGAATTGCTGACGGCGTATCAGCAATGACAAAACATGTGGCATAACTGGACAATTTTCTGTGACTAATGACACTTGCTTGAGTGAGACGATTTTAATAATGACACAGAGCAATTATTATCTATTTTCATTCTTATAACATTAAGAGTCATCATGGGAAGGACAATAACATAGTCAAGTTTTAGATTACAGAACTGAGACAGGACACAAACCCAGAGTTTCTTCCATTCCTCTATAACCTGTCATCTAAATCAGATGCGTTTCATGAAAAACAAGCTGTGATAACACGCAGGTCAGTAACAGTTTGATCAACATAAGCAGGTGCACGAGTGGTTTGTAGGGTGGTATGCAAAACCACGCAGCCTGAATTACAAGGATGTCGCTCAGGCATCATGGAGATGAACTTTGATAAGATTATTTGCGATGCGTTGTACATTTCTGGCATCGCATCGTTTTCTCCATTAACAAACTAATTCTCCATTAAGATACTCCATCAACGCCGTCCTTCACATTGCAAAGCACCACAACACACAAATGCACCAGCACGTTTATAAGATGCATTCGTTCAAACGAATAAACGCGATAAACATTTGTAAGGATCGTGCATTTAGTATCGTTTGTTTGTCCTTCAGTAAAATGAAGCACTTACCGGTTGGTCTGGGCGACCTTTTATCACCGTGTTGGGTGGGAACAGGTGGTTGGATCCGTGCGGCTGTGTTGTTGTTTGTCGATGGCGTTTTAATCGGTCATGTCTCCTATCGGTTTCCCCAGCAGGTACAACCTGCGGCGTTAAAATCGCAAGAGTTTCCCGTCAGACCACGATGTGAGCCGGCAAATAAACAACTTAATCACCCTAATGCCCCGATTGAAGGCGTTCATTGAGCTGTTGCACTAACTGTAAGTTGTGAGACCAAATGAATCGCCACGCGGACGCATTTAAACACGCATTTTTCCATTGCATTAAAGGCGTACATGTAAGTTCATTTACGATCACGTTCAAACGTGTAACTAAACTGCTAACGCGTGCTACCACAAGCACCCGTTCAACGCAACAACAAACAAACAAGGCGACTTCAAATGAATCAAACGGCACCGATGACCACGACGACGTAAAGTTAACGCACGCATACAACGTGCCCACAAATGACTCTAATGTTGCTTATAGGGAAAAAGTCCCACCGACTGTGTCCTCGTACCCAAACGTACCCGTTATAATGAACGTGCGTCGATATAAAAACAAACACTTCAGTTGAAGTTGAACTTACCTCTCTAATTCAACGCAGGGATCGAGTCAGTAGAAATTCACTCCTCCTTTAAGATTAAGATTCATTTTAAGAAGTCTCTCCAAATCTGGAAGATGTTCCCACCCCGTGCTGAGTTACAGACAAATGCCTCTAAAGAAATTCGTTGTCCTCCGCCGCTTCACCGTCGCCGATCGAGCTGTGGCGGTAAGGAACGGGTTTCTCTCGCTTCCTCTTAAGACTCAAAACCTCTGTGTCTCAAGAAACTGATCTAACGTCCACGTTCATCTCCCCATTAGCACCGTGACGAAACGCGCTCCTTAAAGTTCATGAACAGCATAAGAAGAGGAGCGGACGGGTGTCGTCGCTAAGGATGCGAGAGTCAGAATGAACAGCAGCTACTCGCATCAGCATCAGCTCTGTGAGGGAGGGATGGAGGGAGGGATGGATGGAGGGATGGGAGGGGAGGGGGCGAATGCCACATACATGACTTGCTGAACGTAATTCTCAAGCGGACAGTCACGGCATGCTGAGGAGTGAATCAATTAAACTGTAAATAATCTTCGTGTACACGTGTGTTTATTTTGACAACCATTTCTAGTAGCATTAGTCAAAGACAGGGTGTTTGTTTTCTTAGCTGTTTGTTATTATATAAGCCCTTGTTTATTTTCTGGTTGTATTGCACACAGTTCATTTAATACAGACTCATTATCAAACATTTTGTTTGATTCGTTTGTGCCCCATGACAAACATTTTTGTTTGATCAACACTGCAATCCAACACAACGCGCCATAAAATTGATCCATGTGTATCTGCCTGAAGTCTGCCACTCTGGTGTCTATAGCTGCTTAAAAACTTCAGTCAAGTGTCTGTGTTACTACAGCATGTAGGTGCTGAATATATTTTCCAGTAACTGTTTCAGGCTGAGATTCCCAGGCTTAATTCTTCATAGAGGTATTTCCAAAAGGATGTTGACCAAAACAAACCTTTAACCTTTTGGTGCCCTTTGTAATTTTGTGACTGGCTGCTATAGTGTCATAATTGCCAAGACAATGAGGAGGACACGTCCCCCAATTTTAGGATTAGTGGTCAATGGATATGTACTTGTCAATGGCCTTTGACATTTACATGTTTGCTGTCAGAGCCTTGTGTCTTAATGATTCACTTTTGTCATATTATAATCAACATATTTTTATCACTGTCACTGTTTCAGCTGATCTCTGTTCCACTTTCACTTCCACTTGCATACAAACACTTTTGTAGATTGCAGAAAGATTAATGACAGGTCCCAAAACAGTTATTAGGACAACATCCCCCTCACCTGAGAGTCAGATGGTATCGATCAGACTGTGATAAATCAGTGTTTTATTTGTGAAGCGTGACACGAGTCTGTAGATTTATGACGCATCAAGTGCTACAGATGCACAACACTGAGAGCGGCCATGGATTGGTTTGCTTGATTTGTTTGGAATGTTTGGACATGGCAATAAAAGGGTTAATTGGACTTAGAAACACTTCTGTTTGGATACACAAAACACTTAATGTAAATAAATATTTAGTAGGCTTTCCAAGTGATTTAGTTCCACAATGCTAGTTCATCCATGTTACTGCATGATGTGAACCCAACACACATTCTTGTTCAGGATTTGTGTCATTTGTATATTCCAGGTCCAAGAATTCCTAGAAAGGAATTGTTACAGCCATCCATATCTGACCAGCCTAGGAGATGAGAATATCAGGTCCTTACAAAGTATGAGAACATGGTGGTCCACGTAGTTAACTTGAGATTATTTGAAGACTTGGGAAGCCTGGCAACGTTTATCACTGCCGTTTATAATTATAGCCTTAGCTCTATCACACAGAGGATACATACAGAGTCCCATGTCCACATGAAAGTGTACAGTGAAAGAGGAGAGATGGGGAGATTGAAAAGAGAGGCTAGATAATGACAGGGAGGAGAGCAGGAGGAGATCTGTGGTAGATCTCCTTTGAGTGCTAAGTAGAGGTGCCCAAGAACTAGTTCAAATTGTAAAGGCTGTCAGGCAGGGCTCAGAATAGCTCAAAGGGTTTGGGCTCTGTGCCCTGCAAGACTGACAGTTCAAATCTCATTCAGAGCCCTGCACCTGACTATACAAATGTGCAACTGTGGAACAAAGCAAGTTATCTGTGAGCTCTCTCTATGCCTCTATGTCTTGGTCAAGCAAATCAAAGTTTACCAATAAAATAAAGGAATGAAACTCTTGGCTACAATGGAAAACCATGGCTGTTACAATGACATATTTATGCTAAGTAACTTTTTTGGTTAAAAATGAACAAAATCAGGTACAAAAGTACAGAACAAATCAGTGTTCAAAACGGTCTCCTCACCTTACCCGATTCGCAACAGCAATCATTATAATAATGATTTATAATTTGAGCTCTGGGGTTCGATTTCTCAGGAAAAGTCAATTTGTCTTTATTTGACTTCAATATAGGTAAAGAAAGTACATGATGTAATTTGCAAATGTATGTTTTAGAGAGAGATGATAACAGAGCAGCTAAAGCTACAGATTGCAGCTTTAAAATACGACTATAAGGCACTTTAATGCAGTACAGAATTTTCAGCTGCAACAGTCTCTCACAGATGGGTGGATTAACTGCCACAAACTCTAGAAATATCACAGTTAAAAGGTACCCTCCATAAGGGCGAGGCAGAGTGCGTATATATATAAACGTCTGATAATTACATGTGTCTAAAAGCAGGAAACCCTCAGAGCGTTGAGTTCAGCCACAGACTGCAGGCACATCACAGAGGGAAGCATATACCACCCTTGCTATCCAGAACCACTTGCAAACCACTGCAACCTAAGCCTGTAGTTACACTGGGTTAAAAAGAAATGAAAATAAGTATACATGTACTGTTACAGACATCCTAAATATACGGAGGTTTATACAGTGCATACATAAGGTCATGTTGAACATGATGGGTGTGTGCATTCGGGAAGCTGGAGACAGAAAAAGAGATGTGGTTGCAGGTAGTGTATACATTAGCATCTACTTGTTCTGAAAGTTAGTTTTAGTTAGCTAGTTAGAACTGTTTGCACAATAGTGTTGTTAGTTAGTTTGTTTTTATGTGGAGTGCATCTAAAAGATAATCTCCTGTCGTTCAGCCTCAGAAAGCGACGTTAAGTGAAAATGATGTAACAGTTTATCTCGCCAACAGATACAAAATGTCCACAAAGAGGTGAAAAAGAGAAAAAAGAGAGGTAATTAAAGTATGATGCTTCAAATTGTTGCAGATGATGTATGGATGTATGTATGTGTAAGTGCAATGGCTGACAATGAAAAACATAATGTGTAAAATAAAGTGCATATGCAAAAACCTTCCATATGACTATGTTGCAAATCTAAATGTATCTTTTGTGTAGCATCACCCATCAGCACTTTGACACCGATAACCAAGGACCACTTTAGTTATTATGCAGTTATTTTCTCACGATTGTGCAACCATTTATTTTGTCCTCTATTGTTATACTTTACAGTATATTTATTGCATATTCTGTTAGCTACAGTTGTAATAAACTACAGCAATAAGTTAATAAACAAATAAGTTGCTATAGGGCCAATGCACTGCAGTTTAGCTCTGACCCTGATAAAACTCATGTGCCTATAATCTCCTGGTTTAATAACTAGCTAGTTCGGGGTTGGGGCAAAACTCTGCAGATCACGACTAAGTTTATCAATCCATGTACTATAGTAACATGATAAGAAGGCAAGAGATTTGACATGAAATGTATGGCATGCGCGCCCTCTGTTGGCCATCAGTGACGCACGTTCTAGAGAGTTCCAGTTGCATTGTGGGTAACGTCACCCGGCACGATCTTCCTCTAGCTTGCAAACATGATGGTGAGTGTTTCTCGTGTCTGTTTTACTGCCACATCTGCGACCATCTGACCTCCAAACCGCTTTCGAAACGCTGCGAGATAATCGCGCAAAAAGGATAAAACAGAGCAGACGTGTTTGCACGAGTATTTTCTTTAAAAGTAGCATAAGGTTGCTAATAGATGCATTGACGCTGGTTAGCTTGGTGGCTAATGATTCATACTGCCGGGTGACTCGAGCCATTTTGCGATTTGCATTACAGACGCGTGCAAAACGTGTTTATTCGTCGTGTGTGAATGTATTTGTTTTTCCCTTCATCTGTTTGATCCGCCTAGTTGCTAAACGATGCTAATGGCTTTGATTTAGCCTCTTAATAATGAAAGATTAAGGGCCGGTTCACACCCTTCATTGTTACTCGTAGCTAGTCACTATAGAAATGCTGTTTGTTGGAGAAGTTTTCATTGTTTCCCGCACGTTGCGTGTTATTGGACAATCCTGCTATTATCCTGAAGTCATTTTACGGCTCCCATAAGTGGTCAGTGTTTAAATGATCACAGTGTCGTTGTGTATTAGGAAGCAGATCAGATATGCTTTGCGTTTGTTGCCCCTGTTGATTTATGCTGGGATAAAATAATGTTGTATAATAACCATAATGTAACCGATGCAAACCCAGGCTAATTCCTAACATCTCTGCCCAGCCCACACCAGTCATCCTCCTGAAGGAGGGCACAGACACCTCCCAGGGGATCCCACAGCTCGTCAGCAACATCAATGCCTGCCAGGTTGTGGCAGAGGCTGTGCGGACCACCCTTGGCCCCCGTGGCATGGATAAACTGGTGGTGGATAACAGAGGTAAGTGAGCATACGGATGTATGGAGGTTACTAGCATTCTTTGCTTTGAAAACACTGTCATATGAAAAAGATAGTTAACCCAAAACTTTTTACCATCAT
>JBAJNP010004776.1:0-31903 GCA_036877545.1 Yasuhikotakia modesta | reverse complement strand
ATGAATCTAAAATATATGAAAGTCTAATGTTTATCAGTACATTACAGAAAATAATGAACTTTATCACAATATGCTAATTTTCTGAGAAGGACCTGTATATAAATGCCTTTATTTGTGATGTCACACTCAAAGTCGTATTAGTGCAACAAACTAATACAAATTCAATTAAAGCTAGTAAGCTAGTAGTTTTGGCTTGTATGTATGTATATATATATATATATATATATATATATATATTACACATCATTTACATATAAATTTAACTACAAAGAGCCTTCAGTTCACACCACGACCCAATGAAAGGTGTGGTATAAAACATGGAGGATAAAAATTATTATAGCGGACACTATTTTTTTTTCCAACTTATTTCACTGTTATAGAATAAAAAGTAAAAAGTTGTAAAAAAACTAGCTTCAACATTTAAGTGATATTTAACTGACTTTAAAAATTATTACAAAATGCCCTTCTGGTATTTTATGTATCTCAATGAAAAAATAGCTTCTTTTAAATATCATTCAAAACATTATGAATAGCCTGATAGTTGAGTCATTCATTTGATCTTTAGAAAAATTCAAACATCTCACAGTTATTCTGCATTATGGTACATGAAACTAAAAATAGAATTACAGCTCAGATTATACTTTTTGTATGAACACATCACAAGAAACACTAGTGTGTAGCGCTTAAGCAAATTAAATACAATGTTTGCCCTAATTGACATAATTGACTTCCATAGAGAGGGCTGTATAAGCATCCGCTGTGACAGAAGAAAGGCAATTTCAATCAAGAGCAATTCTCAGTGTGTTTAATTTGATGTTGTTAGGAGGATAAGGGGCGAATCTAAGAATAGTCTAAGAATATCTAAGAATATTTAATAATTATTAAATGTGTACCTATGCTCAACATATACAGTATACAGACTATGGCTAATTGTTTACATGGTAAAGATGGTATGTTGTTGAAATTCATAGCACATCTGTTCCTTTACCAAAGGTGTTTGTAACCTACAAAATCACAAGAGCAGAGGCCACACACAACAACTGCCAAGTGATGCTTGAAAAAGCTTTGTCTCTGCATCACAGTATGATTTTGTGAATTATTATTAGCATTTACGGTTAAAGATGCAATAAATTAAAAACTGAAAATATAAGAAACAAAACAAAACACATACTTATCCAATAAAAAAGGTTCACTGTTAATGAAACAAAGTCAACATTAAAGAACACTCAAGAGACAGTGTGTTTATTAGTTTCTTTATTGATATGTGCTCCCCATCAACAGACAGGCTCAGTAGTGTACACTTCCATTACAACTAACAAAAGTCAAACAAAGAGTCATGAAGGTTAGCAACCGAACTTCAGAAAAATAACTGGTGCTTTAAGGACATGAAAAGTTACAGGTTGTCTGATATGTTGTGCCTCTGACTGTGGCTTAGGGACTGTCAGACATCATCTATTAGCACTAGCTCTTCTGGGTCTCTAAAAGCTGGGCCTGGGTCTTGTGGGTCTCTTAAAGGTCAACAGATTAGCAACAGATTTATAAAGGACAACTACAATATAATATTCTGTGATGCACAGAGTCAACTCAGATTTCATCCACTGACCACTGATGCTATCTATATATCTGGAGGATCAAAATCCACAATGTGATTTAAACACTTTGTTTTGTGAACCACTGTTAGTGACAGCTTTGTATAGTAATTTCTCTACAATTTTTCTATTTTAAAACTTCACTATAACATCTCAGAAACTGAGTGTCAACAATGTGTCATTGTTGTGTTTTAAATATACTTCAAACAAATACATGTCAATTTAATGTCTACTTTTATCTATTTATTTGCTACTTTTAATGTTTATTGAAAGCTTTAGTTATTTCTTGACTGTGACATTCATTGGTGTGAAATTACAGATCTGGTTGTGCATAAAACATGAATGTGAACTTTAAATCTTAATAGATACTCTAAAATTCTTGGTGGTTAATACAACTGAAATACCCAGATACACTAACTGGTTTTCTTGGTATTGGAGTCAGATGCATTATTTGAGATTAAACTGAACTCGTTTTCAAGAACATAAATAGCTTTGTTCTCCTTCAGACAAGATATATCATGCAGTGACTTGCAGTACAACATTTTCAGAAAACCCAGCTTTACTACTTTAAAATCTAGCCTTCAACAGCCAATTCATCTCACAATACACACAATTTGTCTCCTACATCACTGATAAAGCCCCTGCTGCCATATTGCTGACACTCAATTTCTTTAAGGCAAACTAAAGGAAGAATTTTGATAGGTCAAAAAAAGGAAAATTACACAAAGGAAATTAGGAAATTAAAATGTGTCAAGAAATTCTCTATGAATACATTTTAAAGAAATATTACTACTATTATAATAATACTAGCTAAGAGGTGGAAATATTTAACAAATGAATATAAAAATGAGACTAAATATGTTATGGCTATTTTTTTCATTCTGCTGATGTATGATACATAAAAACATGATGTAGGTACAAAAAATCACCAATAATACTCCTGAATATCAATTTATAAAAACCCTTAGCTTGTTTTTGATAAAGAAAAAATACACACACTTTATATATACAGTATTTACAAGAAGGTTCATAAATACTAATTGCTTGTGTTGGAGGTTTAGTATAACTATAACTGTTTCCTAACATGTACAACCAGATTTCTCTTTATGTAAAACTTACTATGACCAAACTGTTGAGAAGATTCTTTGGCACATTCTCTATTACAACAGTACGTGATTAATAGAAGTTTTAAAAGTTAACATGGTAAACTATTGCTGTGAGGGAACTGAAGAAATGTAACCATTTAAAAATTAAAAAGTAAGCCAGCACTTTACTCTCTAAAAAAAGATAAATGTTAAAGGTCACAAAACAAGAGAGGGTCCAGAGGAAAACGAGACAAATGGTCCTTCATTTGTCTACCTCAAATAATGCTTTTGGACACTGGTTTTCTTGATAACATTCCAGTTGCCAAGAAGTGCCTTTATTGACATTCTCATTCCATCAGCTGTGTTTCAACATCACAGGAAGATTCCTTGTGCCAGGTCTGGGATGCTTTTGAGTCATGCTGTTTTCAGCATTGGGATTGAGAGGTGGAGTGGGGGTCTATCTGGTAAATTGGCCTTGTGACAAGGATCCCTGCTGGTTCTGCTGAGGGACCTTCAGAGTTCCATTAACTGTGGTTTAAAGTGTCTCTAGATGCTGAGATGCTGAACTGAAGCAACCTCTCTTCTATCTCAGCAGCTTCATGCAAAAAAGGAGCAAAAGTGCCACTTTTCTTACTGCATGATTCAAAGCAGAGCTTCTTGTTTCCTGGTATAGAGCAATAACAAGCTAGAACCTCCATCTGACAGATTATAGACTTGTCTCCTCTGCATGGCTTATCTGTTAAAGAAACTGAACAGTTTTTTTCAGTGTAGTTTTAAAGGAATTTCTCCAAAAACAGTTTTCCACCCTTCATGTCTTTCTATCATCAGTACTGAATGGTGTCAGTTAAATTTGGCTACAATATGGTCAGCATTTACGAACACCTTTTGAAGCTTACCTAGTTAGCTACCTATGCTACCTTACTAGGTTTTGGAACAGATGTTTCATGTTTCAATACATACATGTTTCAATACATACTTTGCATTTAAAGAATTATGTTACTTGTCATACACAACGGTTTTAGTATTTTAACTAGGCTAGAAACAGCTAGAGTTTATCGACATTGGAACACACAATAATCTCCATTATCATCCGTGATCAGAGGAAGTTTCAATCATTAGTTTAGCCCAGTCAACCTTAGATTAATCTCTAAGATACGGAAGGAAGTGCACAAACTGTGATGCATTGCGTGGTGGAGCTTGTGTGAGCAACCTAGATCTAAATTGATTGTGGCTCTCCCCTTGCATTATTGTTTAATCTGTCTCCCCTACTGGTCTATTCAACATACAACAAAATCTCAAGAGACCCAGAGGTCCTTAGCAAAAAAATCCATGATGGCTTTCAATTAATACTAGTCATAATACGGTCATTAGTAATATTGTTGCCAGCTGAACTACCAACTGGTTTGTCTTTACAAATGAAAAGAAGCAAAATGCCTTTTTTTAGCTTCCCAAGGAGTCTTCCATTATACACAGTGTGTGACGTAAGAGTGCTATATGTAACTGGCAGGTGTTTTGTTTGCTTTCCACTGAGATGCGTTTCATCCATGCGGTTCAAGCCATTAATATGGAATTAGCACTTCACCCGTTTACCCCGTCTCTATCAGTGATTTTAGAGTTTAACTCTTAGCAGTGGACTTAAAATCACACTGTGTCCTAGCAAATTATGCTGACCAACTGAGCAGTGGCTTTTACCATGAAAGAAGAGATTTAGTCTTTTAAGTCAGGCTTTCACTGTCTGTGCTGCAATTGCCAGTAAAACATGTTGCCTAAAACTAAATAAATACAGAAATTTTACATTGTGTTACACATAAAAAAGAAATAAACATTATTTATGAATAGATTTGGCAAAACTTTGTGCAGTTGTAGGTATCACATGACCTAATTAAACATTTTGAAGAGCGCTTGCTCACATAATACGTGCCTAAATAACTGCTCTCAGCATGCAGAATAAGATTGAGGTAAACAAGTTGTTAGAACTTCACAGTCACCAGAGAGCAGTAAAAAAGTTCACACACCACACACAAGGCATTGTGGGAAATTCATTTTGATTTGAAAGTTTTCAGAGCCCCGTGAATAATTTAATCAATGACGATGAAGTACAGAACAATTTGTGTGTTGTGTAATATTTTCTGTTCTCTTTAATTAAAGCAGTGTTTGTTGAATGAACTGATAAACAGATTAGACATTTAAAGGTCCAGTAAGCAGTGGCAGTTCTGATCATTTTAGCTGAGTCAGGGCTGGGACCAAGTGTGCCTTTGGGGATGCAATTAATGACCTAGCTACAAGTATAAACACTAAGTATAAAATATAAAGACACTGTCCGAATTATGAGAACAGTGGTCTCATAATACAGATCAGATTAGGCTACTAATAACATAAATAATCAAGCCTGTTTACCACCAAGATTTGCCACTACTGCAAAAACCTCCAATCCTCTACCAGGGGTTTCAACCACGTTTGCTGGTAACCAATTACTTAAGAACAAAGTGCTTAGGGCTTTCAGGACTTGGAATGGCCTGTTGATGTTGTCATACTATGCCAGGATTGTGGTCTGCAGGGTTTGTTTGTTTCCAGCTTTTGCCGTGTAGGACATCAGGTATATAATGATTTTTACATGTATATAATAATTTTTTTACATGTATATAATAATTGAACCATGGTTGTTCTGAGAACCATTGAACGAGAGTCTTACAAATTTCATCAAGCAATCGACAACGTCATGCCGCTTGTTGTTTTATTGCATAACATCTGGTTAGGACAGGTGTTGGGTTTAAAACCTGCATATGGTGAACTGCAAACATCAGTAAGTCAATCCAATAACTACACAAAAAAATCTATCTGGTATATGTGTTGATTTTTCCTACTAACAAGTACAATGTTTATTGACAGTTTGCTGTTAATCTGTTTGCTTGGGGCAAAAATCAATATCACATGCACTGGTTCACTATAAGGGATTAGCACTATCTATCTCTGCGCTGGTCATGGGTCGATATCTCTGGATACTGTTTAAAAGCATCAAAGGATTCTTGACAATCAAAAGAGTATTCAATGCTGGGTAATGAGGTCAGTGTCTAAAGAAAAATCCCCCTCAGTTAACAGCTAAAATCATTATTGGCATAAAATCAATAGAAAATGCAAGGCCCACCGAGACATTATCAGTGAAGGAGAAATGTTCTTAACTAGAGATAAAAATGTATGAAGCACAAAGTTTAATGGAAGTTAATAAGCAAAAGGCAAGTGTTTTTTTTACCCTAGAAACGTTTTTGTCAGACATTTTAGAAAACTAAAACGATTTCTCTCTGTAATATTCTACAAAACTACTTTTGCAAATTATTTCTTTCTGCTGAGCTCTGTGAAATGTAATTAAGCCAATTTTCTCACTTTTCTCAAAATGCTTACCCCTACAAAGACTCAAAAACCACCTTGAAGACCACATTTGGAATTATGCCTTGTTGGGTAACAACATGCTGTACCTCTGACCAGGCTCCAGTCCTCCACTGGGCTGGGCACAGCACTCTGTTGCATGGCTGTCTGATCTCAGGCTTTCCCCCAATGCAGTGCTTGCTGTGAATGGATCAATTTCTGCATTCATTAAGGAACTGGACACAGTGCGCCGTGTGGATCTGGTAGCCTACAAGTTTTAGTACAATGTTCTTACTCGCCTGTGATCCATCTGTGTGATCACAATAGATGACAATTTAAATGTGGGTAAAAAATGGGTAAGTGTCAATATTTCATTGTATTCCACAGTTTACACTTAAGAAACATAAAAATGCATCTATGTTTATGCATTATATAACAATATTAAACCTGTCACGAAGCAAGCACAAACAACAGATTTCATAAACAATCTGTCAGATGGTCGAATCTGATTAACTGTATTAACTATAGGGCATGTCTAGGTAATGTAAATTATATAACTCCACTGAGACGCCTGTGTGAACTTAAGGTTAACTTTGTACATCTTTTAAATATAACCTTATGACCAGTATGTTAAGCATAAAAAATAGCTTTAAAAAAGTGAAAACTGAGAAAAGGCATAATTTGTTTGCAGATGGCAGTGCTTTACACATTAAACATGCTTATAAGCTACAAAGATGCATAAAAGTTTGTAAATTCTTTTAGTCACAACATAATTCCCACAATTATGATATTCCATGAATTTGATGGGTTTACTAGTATTCCAAAATGTGGAAAAAATACAAATAAAGAATAAGTAAGAGATTCTAAAAGTATTACTGGTAGTGCAGTAGTGTGTTGGGATGTTTACAAAGAGTTAAAAACGTTGTTTTGTTAAGACTTAATGTTGTAGCAGAAAAACAATTACAAGTAGCTATAATCTCAACCAAGCAGAAACAAATACTTTTAAACTGTATCAATTATTATTTATTACTGTTAAGATTCTGTAAACAGTTCCTATAATGAAACAGATGCCAGTGTGGTGGTTGTCACAAAAATCCCAACAGAAAAAGAAGGCATGAGGATTTGATACAACTATGATACAAAGATGTCTGAGAAACAAAGCAGAGAGCAGCACTAAATCAGTGATCACACAAACAGCATCGAGTATCAGGAAGATAATAGGCAAAATATAAACACAAAGGAATATGAACAGGAAAACGGAAGAACCACCACAGGCAAGATGCTGTCTTCTGAATCCACAGCAGATGTGAAGGCAACAGGAGACAGAAGTATAGTAGGGGAACCCATGACTGGTTTATACACAGAGAAAATATTAGAATCATAAGCACTACAGCAGCTTACTGTCCATTGAGAATTTAGCTTGTGGGAAATAAAATGTTCTGGTTCTGTCGTAGTACAATAACTGGTTGCAATGATGGGTTGACTAATAGGCAGTGAAGCAAAACTGATACTTTCATGAGAAAGACCAAGTGTTGTAATGTTCCTGTAGCTCAACTGGAAGAGCATGGCAGCTGCAATGGCAAAGTCATTGGTTCAATTTGTAGTGAACACACATACTGATTGAATTTACCTTGACTGCAATGTATATTGGTTTGGATTAAAGTGTAATATTTACATTTTGTGCATGTGGGAGACAATCACCTAAAAACAAGAAAGGGTGGGCAGAACTGTGATATGTATGTATGAGACATAATACAGTAGGTTGTTTAATTGCAAACAAATTGTTATGTCTGGTGATATATAAACACATTTTTTTGGTTATAAGAATATTTTCTTTGATGACTCTATTTGTGGTAATCCTGCCAGTTTGACTATCACATATCACAATGTCTTATGTCATTATAATCCATATACAACATCCTTCCTTCAGAGCTCCGGTACAACTGAATCACTTACTGTTTATCAAAGGAAGTAATGATTCATTTGAAACATCTAGCCCAGCTGGCTTAATCCTGTGCTTAAAGAAATGCCTCCCTAATTTTCTTGTGAACTCTACCAAGTAATTAGCTGGTAGAGGTGTGTTTTATCATGGTTGGATATATACACTGCAGGAAGATAGATCTTTTTTTACTGTGTCTTGCTGGATTCATTTGAATTAAAATTAATGTCTTACAGAAGTAGTCACTTTCTAGTATGTTCAAAGGGTTCATTTACAATGAATAAAATTTACTATGCGTAAAAGTAGTACAGTTATGGCAAGTTGGTTACAACCATTTAAATGTTACTTACTGAAGTTGTGTGTAGTTCTATGTTTATGTTTGGGTCTTCTGCTTATGTCACAGTAGTCTTTGAGTACCATTGTGTTTTTACAACATCCATATTTGGTGTACTGGAATCCTGAAGGCCAGTAAATAAATGAAATAGCAAAAATAAACAACTACACCAGCTAGCAGGGCTGAGAGAACAAAATCTTATCCCACTTAACCACAATTAAATCAAAATGGCTACCAAATGTGAGTAAATTGAGAATCTGTTTAATCACATTTGAAAATGAAATTTTGCAATTTGTTAGGGTGAGAAAGGCTGTGAACCAATAAAAATAACATGCCTTTCTACCTTCATTTTGTACATTTAAGCTTACCTACATTTAACTAAAGGGTAAGTAGTTGTGAACTGGTGCACAACAGAATTTGATGCTTACACTTGTGTACTGATTATTCTCATTTGTTGTAAATCATAGTAATTGTATGAATCTAATTTTGACAAGTACAAAACTCACAAATAATCCTTCTCACAAAATTATTTTGAGTAACTCACTATACACAGGCCTTGATAAATCCACAAATAATGCTCAAATAGGGGACATTCAGCAACTTACTCTGCCTCATTACCCTCACAGCAAGGCTAAAAATAAATCTTCAGATCCCCATGGGTCTTACAAATTGTCAGCATTCAGGAGTTTCCCACAGGAAACAGTGTACAGGAAAGACATATATGGAAGGATAGCAAAAAAAAATCTCTGTGTTTAAAAGGCACATCTGTCACAAACCACCTGGAAAATCTTTCATAGCATATAACAGAAACAAAAAGACTGTGTCTTTTCTAGTATCGGCATTAATCTCCCATTGCTGACAGAATTGAATTATAAGGACGCTTGTCCATCAATTAAAATTTTTCTTCTTAATTAAAGAAATGCTTAAAATTCAATGTTTATGTTTATTTGCATACAGTATGAATATACTAAGATAGAAAACAAATATACGAAAATAAATTTAAGGCATAAGCTAGGTATATCAGTGACAGTATATTCTGTTTTATTGTGCTGTATGAATCTTTATTATACGGTTCCCCCCAAAAAAAACTAATTCTGCAGATCACACATCCAGAGATTAAGCGATATTGAACCATTTATCTGGGCTGCTTGACTGCTGGTACATAAATTTTACATATTAAAACTATTGAACTAGCTAATAATAGTTCTTATAATAAACTTTAAATAAAAACTCAAATAAACCTCTCCACTAATTGTCTGTGTAATACACTAATGTGATCAAGTGTTTAAATATAATGCAAATGTTCAATCTAATCTTCTTTATCCATCACAACAGCTTAGATGAAGGTCAGCTCAAATATTAAATTTAATTAATTAGAATTAATTTATGACTACAGATAATTCCAAAGGGCTCACAAAGTCTCACAGCATCTGTAGTCTTGAAAATACACAAAACAGCGACACATGAATATTTATTACATGAGCATTTGGAAGTGCCATATATACACAGAGCACAATGGAAATAATTTATAAAGAGACTGAAATGGTATAATCTCACTTACAGGCTCTTTTAAAAGCATTTCTGAGAAAAAAAAAATTACAGACATTACTGATGTCACTTCACATGCACTGTATTTCGGTCAATTAAGAACAATTCCCTTCCATGTTTCCAGTAACCTTCAGCATTCACATTGTGTTCTGCTCTCCAGGTAAAAAAGACAAACAACAGCTTTGACTGGCTCACATATTCTAAAGTAAGTGATCTGGTGAATAAACCTTGCATATTTCCTAAAACCTGAAAACCTATTGTTAACACACTGCAGGGCTGTAAACAGTATTTGCATCAGTTATGCATCTGTATCAGGCTAAAATGTTTCTATGATGCCATCCCTCACCTTTAAAATGAAATTTTTTTAAAGGCTTTTCTACAAGCAATGCATTTGATTTAGCCTTCACAGAAATTATTATGAATCCACAATTATTTGAAAATCCTTGGTTTGGTTAACCATGCTAAAAAATGAACTGATATATGAGAAACAAGATGTTCAGATCCAACTTAGAAACATCATATCAGTGCATGAATGTCAGATTTACGCTCCTGACTGTACATGTGTGACGTTGAGCAGCACCATATGTAGTGTGTGTGTGTGGGTGGTGTTAGGTTATTTGCATGTGTCTCACACACACACACACACACACACACACACTGATTTAATACTACGCTAACTCTGTTTCACACTGTGGATTTATTTTTTACCATTACATTTTCTATAGCTCTGCCATGGGATGTCACAGTGATAAATAGCAAGCCTTACGATTTGTTGACTTTACGATACTTATTTACATGATGAACTGTTTTTCCTAGAATCTGAAGATTGAAGATTGAACATTTTAATAGCAAAAAGGAAGAGGAAAGGAAAAAATATCCTGCCTGTTTGTCAATGAAAGGCTAGCGGTGTAAATCATTTGTAAAAGAGGAGAGGTTTTCATGTACTCATGGTTTGCACAAGCGCAGTAGAGAAAATTAAATAATGGTTGCTATGGTCAACTGAACAATTTTCATTACACAGAATTCAAATCAAATCTCAATCATGTAAATCAGAGAAAATGTTGCCTCGCAACTGGCCTTTGACAAAGACATAAATGTGAACTAAATTTGAACAATATTACATGCAAATAGTCATTTAGAAGAATGAAAAATCAAAGAGCACCAATGTGGGAAAGTGCTGTTTTGGCACCCGGAGCCACAGTATGAACAAGAAAATATCACTGTATAACTCTAAACATTCCAAACCTGCAAACATTACACATCTTTCAGCAGATATTGGTCTTAAAAATGTAAACACATATTTTGTACTTTATAGTGTTTTAATGCTTTTTATTAGCATGTTGTTTTTTAATGTTTTGTTTAGCATTTATCCTGTAACAATTGTTTCTAAGAACAATTTTTCCTAAGAACTTTTCTAAGAAAAATTCTTTTCTAAGAATTTTTTTTGGCTCAGAGCATGAGAGCGATTAGGTGATTGTTTGTTTAAATGTCAATTACTTGCACTTATGTCAGGACAATCACAATTGCTACCAGTCATTAAATGCCACTTATAATGTAAAAATTAAGATCCCAGAACAATAGAAATGAAGTTAAAATGGAGACCTTTTTACAAGCATAGTACTATATATGCATCCAATTTGATTTAGTAATAAAATCTAATTTAACCTAAAGAAACAAAATACATGAATAAATGTAGAAATGAAATAAAATGAACAAATAACTTGAATTTGTAATAATGAGCTACTAAGCACTACAAAGGTAATTGTTGCTCGACAGTGTTACACTGAAAGACTATTGGGGTTAATTGGGGCAGTAGAGCAAAGCAATGAAAATTTTACCTAGCTAATTTAAATAGGGTTCGATTTAATTAATAGTTCAACTACATTGAAGTAATATTCAGACTGCTGTTGTGTATAAAGACAGAACCCTGTCTGAAATGAGCAAGGTTCCTGGAAAAAAAACTACTCATTTAAATTTGTGTTTTAACAAGAAATAATTGCTATCTTAAGTAGAAAAAGCCCAGAATTACAAAAATGGGTCAGTAATATGTCTTTGTTTTTGCCATAAAGAAATGTGGCTTCTGAAATCTACTTTACAGTTTTTTAAAAAATCTGTGAGGCTAATGCACCTCCTGGCTAATGTACAAGCTGTTAACAAGAGAAAAGAGAGGGGTGCTTCTTGTAGCCCTTTTAATAGGTGCACAAGTACCATTAATATACATAATGGAGTGATGTATCCATTCAGTACATCCACCAGCACAGCATACAGAATACATGAGTATGCATATGATATCCACGCTGCTAAGAAGCATGAGGACAGATATTACTTACCACGAATTTGAGAAGCAGCCCCATGTTCTTGATTGATCACATGTCTAGCTCCAGGGGGATGAGAAACATCTTTAGGTAACCTTTTAACAGTACAAAAAAAAGCAAAGACACAGCAGAAAAGTCCACTGTGTTTTGTTCTTTGCAGAGGTGGGCATCCCATCACTAGAAGGCATTTCTACATCACTGCAGAACTGTGAAAGGAATTGATTTGGGCCACTGGATATTTTGCAACTATTTACCCAACAGGATCGTGACAAGCCTCCAGGAAACAAAAATCACAAGACTGAACATGACTGAAGGTTCCAGAATTCATGTCTACATAAATGGAAGATACATTTAACAGAATCCACGATTTGAATGACTTAGACCATGAATAGTTGTTGTTATGTAACAGTGATTAGGGAATAAGTTCAACAGCAGGGCATTAAATTAGATTTCCACACAGAAAAACAAAAAAAGCATTGGGCTGCCTTCTCCCCTGATGTCCATGCATCTCCAAAGCATAATACCACTCACCAATTACATTACTAGAATCCTCAGATTCATTCACTTGTTTTCCCTTTGGGATGACCAGGATCATAATTACCATGAAAAACCCTCTAAACCAAAGCCAGGGTCTAGCAGCAGGACACTTGTCTCAAACAGGGCTTTGAAATAAAAAGATGGCTAGGAGTCTAATTATTGGAGTTTCTGCTGGGAGGTTTTATCATCAGTTAATGTGGACAGGAAGACATCTGCAGACAAAGATACAGCTGCTGTGTAATCCTAATAGAGTTTGAATGATGTTAGTGGACAAACCTAAGGAGAGAAAACAAAATAGGGTTGAGGAAGGAGAGGTGAACAGAAACGATGGCTGATGGGGGAACACTGG
This sequence comes from Yasuhikotakia modesta, assembly GCA_036877545.1. Taxonomy (NCBI): domain Eukaryota; kingdom Metazoa; phylum Chordata; class Actinopteri; order Cypriniformes; family Botiidae; genus Yasuhikotakia; species Yasuhikotakia modesta. The sequence continues at coordinate 18,844 of JBAJNP010004776.1, read as the reverse complement.
TGATGTGCAGTGTGTGTGTATGGGGTAAATTGTTGAGTGTGATAAACTAAGGCATTTAATTTATAATTAACCCTGTAAGACCCAAATATAGAAACAGCATCCCAAAATTTTTTAACCTGTCTGATGTTGTTGTAGGAGGCCTTAGATGCACATAATGAAGGATTTGTTTAAAAAATTATGTTTTAGTAAATTTTTAGGGAGATTACTAGTTTTACTAGTTCAGCCTAGTTGGGTGCAGAAAATTAACATTTGCACCCACTGTCAGAACAAATATATAGGGCAACTAAGGGTTCATTTAGAGTGGGGATTGCCTACAAAGCACTATTACAGTAAATATCATTATTAATAATAATAATTACCCAGCAGTCATATTTTTATGAATGATGATTTATTAAAAATTTTAAAATTAATAATTGAATACTGGCTGATTCTCTTTCTCCACTTTTTTTTATACATGATATTTTTAAACTCCCCCCCAATCACCTGAATCACTAACAATCGAAGTAAAAAAACAACAACTGGTCCCTTATTTTGCTTAGGAAGCAAGGGTACATTAAAACACCTATAATATAAAAACATTAAATTGTAACTTTACACATATCAGCATGAGACTGGGAATCTAAATTAATTACCATAATTGAATGTGACATGTTTTTGTCAGATTATACCTGAAATGTGACCTCTGCATTTGATCCGTCATTGGGTCACTTCAGTTGCTACCTGCTGTCACTCGAAATCAAACCAGCAACCTTCTGATTACAAGCCTGACTCACTATCCAGTAGGCCACAACTGCTCTCAAGCTAACTGCAAAGTTATCTTATCAGTGTTAACTAATGCTCAGTCTTAACTAAAGTAATGGCCTGGGAAACTGATAACTTACTTCTCTTTCATAAAAATGTAAAATATAAACAGCAGCTCCATGCAAATTTTGGTTAGCATTATACCAAATAATGAATTCAAAATATTGTCACACGACACACAATAATATATGCTATTAAAAAGCTATGGTGACTTAACCTGTCATAATGAGTAGACACTCTGCATTCATAATTCCTATTGAGAGACATCTGGAAGGGTCGAAAAGAGCCTGTAGGAATCTTGCCAAAAAATTATCCTATACAATAATGTACATCACTTCAATTACTGTATGCCACATGCCACATCTTTCAGATGCCAGACAGAAAGCAACACAAACACTAGCATGAATCAATAGTCAGAGGCGCAATTGTCCTGCCATCTGTGCGAGGCCTGTGTTTCAGTATATAAAATCACATGGGTTTGATGTCAGCATTGTAAAAGCCTGTATGCCACAGTATTAATAAATAGCAGATCATGTTTGAATATAGCTTATGAGAATGTGTCATGATTCTATGGGTGTATCGAACAAGAAAATTAGGCAGCTTTAGAAATGACAGTAATTCTGCAATGAAACATTGTGCTGGAGCTACATGGTATGTTTTATTTTTTGTTTCAGAAAACAATTGTATATATAATAGTATACATATCCTTTAGGAACACGATTTGCATATTTATTGTAAAACGAACTTGCATCTCTAAATAATCTTATAATGAGACTTGCTGTTTTTTCAGGCTGGGCACTACACAATTCTGAAATATGTAGCTTTTATGTAGTCTGACAAAATGCATCCAAATGAGCTAATGTATATATAGGGCTTGACAGCACTTTTTAGGACCATTATAAAGCTTTTTGTGCCTTACAGTTTCTCTATAATCACAATTTAATATACCATGAAGTTAAATGAATAGGATGAATAGAAGAAAATAATGTCTTTGAACACATTCCCCATTTGCTCTATTCTATTCATCTAATTACATCATCAGCTAATTTAAAATAAAATATAGCAGACAATAGCATGAAGTCTTCAACTGTTTCAATGCCAAGGTCAGTGATTTGATTCCCCTTGGTATGCATGTACTTATGGATATAAAAAACTATAAAACTTAATTCACAGAACATCAATTGAAGTATCTTTCGATAAAAGACCTCCCCCAAATGCACAAAATGTAAAATCAATAACAAAACCGGAAAATTTAGTTTCTATTCATTTTTTCTATATTTTTGTTAACTGCATTGTGAAATGAAACTAACTAAATGAAAATAAATGCAGTACAGTAACTGTACCAGTCATATTGTCACTGACTAGTTGATTGATTTTTTTAAAACATTATTATATTACCATAATTAAATCTTATTCAAGAATGCTATCATAGTGGAAGCATCTATTTAAAAATGAGTTCTGATGTGTGCTCCCACTAATCCTGTACAACTGAAACAACAAAAATAAATAAGGACATTCCTCTCCCACAAAGCATGCTGAATTTCCTTTGGATAGGCTGTTCAAACTAACCGAAGCATCCTCTGTCCGTAACAGAGCATCTGCTGTGATTCCATGGATATAAACAGTCCCAGTTTTTAATTTGTTTAATTACATCATACTGAATTCACTGCCAGTAATAATCTGTGCAATGGTAGGACTATTCAAAGCTTGTATGTCCACAATAGAAAACAAAATTATATCTAATTAGCGCTAACAACATTGATTAAATATCTAGTTATCCACTGTCTTTATATGAAGCACAATGTGAATTTAGTGCATCAGCTTGAACCATGAAATGTAAGACGTTCTTAAATGAAAATATGTTAATATATTAAATGTTATATTATATATTAAATGTAATAATGGATTTGTTCATTCAGTTAGGAAATGATATACAGACATGAATTTAACTAAAGGAAGCAAAGAAAATAGCTGTCTAAGAAGTAAGGTCTGAAGATGGTTAAAATTCAAAAAATATATAGACCCTACAGCCATAATATTGCATTTTCTGTTATGATTTAAATGAAAAAATGTTGTGAGGAAGAGTGATGTGAGGTTTCGTGGATGTTTTAATGTGGTCATTAATATATGCCAATGGATTAGAAAGGCTAAAGGCTACTTGTTAAAAGATTATTCTCAAGTAAGTGCATGAAAAGAAGCTGTTATGCTGTGATGTCAAGGGGGAGTAATGTGACTAAAAATAAAATAGTGTTAATACACTGAATGACAATGTTAAATGTTGAGTTAAACATAAAGATGTGAAAAATTAAAAACCTCAACACATCGTGTGGCAAAACATCATTTATCAAGATTTAATGCCCATTCATTAATTTATTAAGCAAAACTCATTCATTAAGCTAAACTCATGTATTTACACTTCTTTGGGTGCTAGCACTGCCAGAGCAAAGTAGTATATCATGTAATTCAGAATTTTAACTTAACTTAAGAATGTGTCCATTTAGATATAGGAAATGTTTCTGGGCAGATTTCATAATTTTTAAATTATTTTTTGAATTTTCTGAGTTTTGAATTAAACTTTTCATTTATCAAAATTAAAACTAATCAAAATTAAATAGTTTTTTTTTCCCCGAGTACATACAGTAATCTTGTGTTACCAATTTCTCTATCCCAGCCCACTTTCTGAAGTAGCGAAAGGAGACATGCAATATACTTAGTTTAATATATAAATATATAGTTTTAATTGTATCTAATGTCTGCTTTGGATATGACTGTTTCTAATAAAACTATAGCTACTTTTGATGGAAATTTCTCACATTGCAATTTTGGGCATCAATAAAATAACCCTTCCTAAAAACTGGGACAAGGAATTGGATCTTTTCTCTTGTGAAAGTGCAATTCTTTACATGACAAATGTGAGATACAGTGCAGCAGCTTGCCGAACAACATTGTTTTAAAGCTAGACATCAGCGAATAAATCCTAAAGCCTGTGTAAACTAGCTGACACTTCATCAATCACTTCCCGCAAAAAGCTAATCACTATTCATTGTCCATTCCATCTAAAAAAAAAATCAATGTACTTCTATCAGCCCCTTCCAGAAAGATCCATTCCTCAAACAGCTTTCATTTTATAGGGGCACTTATCCTCTGTACTCTGTACTGTCAGCCTGCAGTTGCTGAGTGACAAACTATGGAACCAGCTTACCATTCAATGACAGTATTTTGAGAGAAAAGTGTGAATGCAAATTATGTTGACGGTAATTCTGCTAATAACTTCTGCTTTAAAGTATTTTATGCAACAGGCTTTTATTGCCCACACTATGGCAAACTATAGGGCTTACCACACACTCCCCAAGCACACAGAAACTGTACGGGTCTTTGTAGGAGCACTTTGTCCCATTATGAACCAGCTGCTTCATGTGAGCCACGTCACCAGTTTCTTTTGACTGGCAATAAAGGTTGAAAATTGAAAAACAGACAACAGACAGTAAAATGACCAAGCAATGTTATTTACTACAATAGAAATGCCACAAACTTTAGCTTACTTTAGCTCTGCTTCAGCGTTGCTGTGTGTTAGTGCTAATAAATCAAAATGAAGTTCAACAGATTTATGACAGAACAGTGTGTATGTGTGTCTGTGTGTGTATTTTATGTATATGCAAATAAATATATATACACTAAATAGAGAACATACATATAATGAAAAGAGGTGTGCGCAAATAGCCCAATGCGTCCTTGGAACTGGACATCTAACATCATGGGAAGCTACAGCTGTCAGTGTAAAGTGGTGCCTTTGCATTTACAGTACTAAAGTTCAGAGTGAGGAAAGGCTTTAAAGAAACACTTTGTTACTTTGTGGGCAAGGACATTTTTAAGGTCTGACGGCTCCTTGCACCACATATGTCCCAAGCTTTGCAAGTACCTGAGAAAAGGACTGATCAAAACTGAACTAGATGTGCTGTGAATTTGTGAACACAGATGCTTGCTGCGTTTGATGTATGCTGAGTGTGCCAGTATGTGACTGTATGGGAGAAAGTGCCTGTAAGAGATTGTGCCTGTTGATGTCTTGCTGTGTATATGTGTGTGTTACAAGACAATATGACAGTATCTAATCTGCAAGAGTAGTGTCCAACATTGTTTTTGCTATACCATTCCACATATATTAGATTACAGGTTTGTCTTAGATTTGCATCAACAGAACAGTGAAAAATTATGGGCTTCTGCAGAAAAAGGAACAATCTATGTTGTATGTCTGAGACATGTTGTTTTGACACCTTAGATATTAATGTGGTGATTAATCAGTCAGAGATAAATAACCAGTAACGTAACATTAATTTGAACCAAATTCTACATTTGTTACAAATACAACAAATAAAAGTAATTAAGAAAGAGAAATACTTATAAACAACATTGTGTATATGTCCTATGGTCATTATAAAATAATAATCTCACCCTTTGGGCCAAAACACACTGCTTTAAAATCTGACACACCATCTGGGTGCTCATAGGGAAGTAAATTTTGCTTGGTGATCTGGTACTCAAAGTGAGAGTTGTGAAGCTGACGCTGCTGAGTGTTTGAGGGGCAATCATCAGTATTACACAGCTGGTACTCATAGTTCACCCCTGGACAGTCCTGACCTCCATTAGATGAACTACAGAACAAATTATGACAAAGCATATTACAATAAGCATACTATTGTAGTTTGATAATGACTTTAAACTACATTAATGGTAATGAACATTCAAAAAAAGTTTAAATTAATCTTATCAAAGGGCAAAATGTACTAATAGAATTTAAACACGTATAGCTCTTCCTTTAATAACTAAAATATTTAGATACAAATCTAGATACATCAAGTCATGTTTAAATGCAATGCACATCAAACCCAAAAGATGGATTCTCTTTCAACAACTGTTTAAATTCTGCAGCTTTCATCACACGCCTCACTTTGATTTCTCATTCACAAAGATTTGCATTCACAGAAGTGCAAGCATCTGCTTAACTCAGATACCGTTTGTCAAATTAACAGACCCTTAACTAATGCTCAGCACAACTAGCAGGCTAATGTGAGGGCGAAAATGTGCTTTTAATCTAACTTTAAATCCTTCTAAAAGCATGCATAATAATTTACTTATTAGACCAGTAGATGACACATCTTTAAAGAAAATGACACTATAGGAAAGCAGTGTTATAATTACTGGGCAGATGTTTCTTTATAGAAGAGATTTGGGAATGTAAAGAGATTTGGGAAAGTACATGGAATGTAAACATGTAATCAGATAAAGCCTTTGTATATTAAATGATAATTTTAAAATTCATAGAACCAGAGGAGAACTCCAGTAGCCCCTATATATGTAGTCTATCCACAACCAATTGTTTTGTGTTTGGCCTTTTCCCTCATTGGTTAGAGCTTTACTTCAATTTTTAGACTGCTGTATCCATCCATAATTTTACTTAATTCATAATTTATTGTCATTCATCATTAAATGTTATTCTTTCACCATGTTGTTGTTAACTATAAAGTCTGACGGAGTACAGTAGATAACATACACTGGGTTGTTGCACTGTCGGGTTCTGAGGCGCACACCTGTCTCGCAGGAAAGAGAGCAGGAAACATACTTGCTCCAATTACCCCAGGCCCCATCTTGCTTCACTTGCTTGGCATTCGTCCACATGCAGTGACCTTTGTAGCACAACTATAAGGGTAATACAACTGAATCAACTGGACATATCCTGAAAAAGTGCAGTTACTGCCTCAAATAGCTATTTCTGCCTGATTTGACCCATAAAATACTTTTGGTGTTGCAACCAAATGTAATTAGGTTCAGGTTAATTCAGATTCATTTTAAACAATGTTTTTGCCTAGCTGGACTTACTGAACAAGTCCAGACATTTAAATAAAGTACATAAAGCTTCCCTGGCAAAATATTTTAGGGCAACCAGAGGAGAACAGACACAACATGAATAAAAAGCATAACACAAAATTACCTTCCCAAATGCACATTCTGTTCCATCCAATGGGAGACCCACTTTGGTTTTGCAGAAGAAAAGGTTATCTGGATGACTACACCACAGCTGCTTGCATGGATCAAATGTGCAAAACTGAAAAAGACAGAAAAGCACCTATGGTTGAATAGTTGGGATTTTCAGAATGGTGAGGTAAATTTAAAAGAATTTTGAACTTTGTGCCAAGCTACTATACTGCAAAAGATAAACCATGACAATCCTTTTGCTCTTTGGAACATACTTGAGCTCAGATTGAATAAAAGAAGAATGAGTTGATTTTCCCTCTTGAACATGCCAGTGCTGCTCTGAGCTAGTGCTCCAGCTCCCCAGCCAAAAAATGAGCAAGGCAAGACAATTTTGTTTTCCGTGTTTACTGCAAATGACATGTTGTGGAGATGATTCGGGAATGACAACCTTATTCACTGGGGGCTGATGCGCAGCTGGACTTCTGTTCATTACAACTTTTTTCTTTTCATTAAGCACAGTAGGAGCAAGTGACATAGAAATGACAATTGAAAATCCTGGAACATAGGATTTGCTTTTAAAAAAAGAAAAGAACAAAACGCAATATAAACTAAAATGACAGCCTGGAACGCAACACTGTGAGAGGAATCTAATGAATGACAGGTGAAACACAAAGTTTATCCTATTATTTCGTACTTTTTGCTGCTTATTAGCGGCAAAAAAAACCCGAACAACTTTTGCATTGACAGCCATTAGCCCCACCCAACAGGAAGTAGGCCATTTTGGGTTTTCTAAAAAGTCTATGTGAACTTTATGAACTTTTCCCTTCATGAATACAAGTGCCCACTGGGCATAATCCCTGTGAGACTCATCTCAGCACAGAGAGCAAATAGGCATAATTAATATATATTCTAAAGGGCAAATAGTCAAAGTTATAATACAAAAGCATTTACATCTGTATGGGTTTGGGTCCAACTTTAAAATAACAGACGGATTCAGGTTTTGAATCACATTTCTGCATCTCTTTGTATTCATACTTGGTATTCTTTTGGATCCGTGACAACCTCTAGCTCAGACATTCTGTTAGTAAATTGACACAACAAGACAGACACAACACTATTTTAAAGACAGCCATGAATATCTGATTTCATGAAAAAGCACTTTCTTCTAGTAGCAGACTAATGTGAGTGGCAAAAATTCGAGATCTACTTTTTATCCTTCTAAAGGCATGCATAATAATTTATAAACATTTACTTATTAAACCAGTAGATGAAACGTCTTTAAGAAAAAATGACACTTACAAGAAAGCAGTCTTATAATTAGTGAGCAGGTGTTTCTCTATAAAAGAGATTTTGGAGTGTACATGGAAAATAAACAAGTCTCCACAATACATTTACACAATACTCCACAATACATTTTTCATGGCGACGTCTAGCTCAGACATTCTATTAGTGAATTGACACAACATGACAGATACAACACTATTTTAAAGACATAGCCATGAAAATATAATTTTATAAAAAAAAGCACTTTTCTCTCAAGCCACTAACAAGTTCTTTGGCAAGTGGCTGAAATAAAGAATCAGATATCTTTAGCCCTGGATTTCAAATCTCATTTATTTTATGCACTGCATTGTGTAGCAGGTCATAGAATCTGACTCTATTTTCTCCAAGTTCTCCAGGTTACTAATGCATTAAGAAAAACATTAAGACAAACCTCTGTGCTGCATACTCCAATTACCAATTAAACCAATTAAAATGTCAACCTGAAGACAGAAAATCAACAACTAGCCCCATTACCATCAAATTGTTACTACAGACATTGACAGTGGCACTACTGTATTTTTGTATTTTTCACTGAGAGCCCCCAGTTAAGATTTTGAATCGTGGGTCAAAAGAAAATTTCATGGGGTCGTGAGGTTTTGCCTGAGCTTTGGTGCACAGCTTGGCACACACTGTTTGGGTCTGACAGGTAGGTTGGTTTGAAGGATCACAGCATGTTCTTCATGTTTACTAGTGTTACAGCCTTTGATGACAGAACACCAAACATCTTGCCATCTGTTAGTTCTCACTTTCAGGACATAAACCAGGTGTGAGCCTCATTTTTCCCCTCACACTGTACCTGTGATTGGGATTTTGCAGCACCTAGTATTTTTACACCTAAAAGGCTGAGTTACCTTAACAAAATAGAGTAAATCAAAAGCCAGAAAGTAATTTTGGTGTATTAGCATTGATGTGTATGTCTTTAATGTTATTCCTTATAAGATGCAACATGACAAGGATTTCAAAAACAGTGATACACCACTAGTTAGCAGACTTTCCAGACCTTAACAAGGCATTTTTTTAAATATGACAGACCTTGGAGATCTTGAAGACTGTCTTTTTATCCCTTGGTTTAATGACTGGTTTAATTTGAGATCTGTCAGGGGAAAACACAGCCTCCAGCTAAACTCACTGAAGTACAGACTTTGTATCCAACTCTAAAAATCGAAACAACGCTGTTCATCCATGGAGGAATTGATGCCTGGAAGTTCAGGAAGCTGGGGCCAGTCATGTTTGAAAGGGTCTTCCATGAGTCAATCATAAAGATGTTCTAAAGCGTGTCCCTATTAAAGCCATTTTTCCCTCAATGAAGAACCCTGTAAACTGTAAATGTGCACTGTAAAATCTTTTTAGCTTGTTTGTTTCCATCTTTTAAGGCTGTCTATTTCTGACTATTTTTGTAATTTGCACTCATTTTGATGGGTTACACACAGTTACAGTTTTCATTTTGTTCAGAGTTGTGGTGAAACACAATGTAAATACAAACTAAAGGTATCAATGAACCTCATTTTCAATACCTTTTTTGAGCATGAATTGATTTCCTATGTGTGAATGGAAAAATCATTAATCAACAGATTCCTCAAAATAGTGACCCTTTCAGACTCGATAGACAACAACGGAAGGTGTGTTGTCTGTTATAGAGAGCTACTCAACATCTCATTTGTTTCAGACACAGCAAGTTGCCAGGATTCATGGGTAATTTGCATCCCCATCAGTTGTAGGTCAAGATGGGATTTAATTATAAACATGGAGCAGTATATACATTCAAAATCTTTAAAGTGGCTCTAGATGTCTGAACTGATTAAGTGAATCAATGACTGCTTAAATGAATAAATGACCCGAGGATTGAGATCCTTAATACAGAAATCCAGCCAATGTGCATAATTTGTCTCTGATGTGACTTTAAACTTCCTATTGCAGAACATAGCACATTAGCTCAACTATCCACCCACATGAAGTATTTACCTCTAAATTACTTGAAGTTAAATTCACAACAACAATTAAAAAGTGCATTTAAAATTACAATTAAAAAGTGCATTTTGGTTGGTTATGAGTGCATTCACAAATTATTTAGACTTTTTTTTACTTTTATTATGTTTTTGCCTGATATTACACTGCAGCCCTCCACTGATCTGGGCTTTATAGAATGGAGAGATGGAAACCTCTCCTCAGAGCAAAATACATGAAAGCCCACTTGGAATTTGCAAAATAGCACCTGACTCTCAGACCATGAGGAATAAGAATCTGATGCAAGCAACTCAATTCTAAACACTAAGTTTGGAGGAAACCAGCAGTGCGCTCATCACCTGCTGAATATCATCCCAGCAGTGAAGCATGGTGCCGTGGCAGCAGCATCATTCTGTGGCTTGTTTTCCAGCAGGTGCTTGGAGACTGGTCAGTGTTGAGGGAAAGCCAAATAGAACAAGGTACAGAGATATCCTCAATGAAAACCTGCTCCACAGCTCCCAGGACCTCAGTCTGAGCCAAAGGATTACCTTTCAACATGAACCCTAAGCACACAGCCAAGACAGTGGCTTAGGAACAACTCTATGAATGTCCTTTTAGTGGCCCAACCAGGGCCCTACCCTTTATAAAACATCTCTGGAAAGACCTTAAAATGGCTGTCGACCAACTGGCAATGTTCAAGGGAAACAGCTAAGTTAAATTTGAGGTGTTATTGCAAAAGATCTGAATACTTATGCCAATGTTAAAAATACAGACATAGTTTATACTTTGTCATTATGGGGTACTGAGTGTAGATTAATGAGAAAAAAAAATGACTGCAGTATCAGTCTGCAACATAACAAAATGGTGATGTAAAGTGAGAGAGGTCAGAATATGTTCTTAATACACAGGATGTTGCAGACAGTCTAAACGGTTTAAATAAAAGCACCCCCTGTCTCACACATCTATACTCTCACAGCAAGCAACTTATCAGTGACTTCAATTCAGACAGATAAACAGTCAGCTGAACCTGATAAACCCAACACCAAATAAAAGAACCTTCAGTCATAACACGGGCCAGTGTTTTACACTCAAGAGTCCCCTAAGTGCACCTGTGAGAGGATACATTTCAATGTAAAATATTCACCCAGCTTCGAAACAATTCTGCTTTTTACAAAATAAAAACAGATGCCAGAAGTAAAAAATGTAAACTTACTGAACATATCTCTTGAATTCCCGCCCACTGCACATTGACCAATGGTAACGATGGACGACTGCTTCCACCAGAGTATCCATAACACATTTCACATCCCACGGTGGTCTTGTCACCACAGGTTGCCCAGACTGTCATGCTCCATTGCCAGCCTACAGATACAACACAATTGGAAAAGACCTCAGTACAGCAATTGCTGAAGGTAACATTTCCTATTTTAATTAGCATTGTTAAAAGTATGGCATTACAGACAAAACACTTGGGACTTTTTTTTTAACCATTTTAAACATAAAATTAGACCTAAAATCAATCCAATTTTTAAGATTCTGCATTATTTTACGTCACTAGTCAAGGTAACTTTAGACATTGTACATGTCACCTCCTTAGTACAAAACGTCAGATTTCTACACTGGACACTTTTTGGAACATTCTCAAATCATGCTGAAATGACATGGATCATCATGGATCATCAGGCACAAACAGACCAGTCTGAGAGCATGCCGTCAGACAGGATGCAGAAGAGGAAGAAAGCAAGTACTACAAAGTTCTGATATTCATTATCATCATGATAACTATCATAGTACAGTGATAATTTCTGTAAATAATTTATTCTGTAGTGAACCTTTAAATGACGATTTACTATTAACAACACAACAGATTATTCTTAAACAGAAAACATAGACATTTTTGGAGCAGCGCTCCAATTTTTGTAACATCAATAATTGAAGTGTTCATCAAATAAAAAAAACATTACATTACAAATGTCAAACAGATGCAGTGGATAGTGCTGAGATTTTAATAAAAATAGGAAAGACAGAGACTTTCAAATCAAACAGTCTTTGTTCTATGCTGGACAGCAAATCACAATCTCAGAGGCCCTGACATCTCTCTCTGTCAATATTAAAGAAAATATTTTTGTCTGTGCTAAGCTGTGTCCAATGTGTCCAAGCTGACTGAAGTTCAGCAGAATAGTGGTGAAATGTTCCTTAAGCTTTATCAGCCTGTCGAGTAATCACTGAAAACAAACAAAAGAGTAAAGCAGGCAGACCTCAAAATACTGCAAGATATTGACTTTGTATCAAAGTGAATACCAAGACCAAAGTTTTACACCCAGCAACATTATGATTCAATTCACTTTTGTGTTGTATGATAACCTCAAAAAAAGCAGTTGTTTGAGTACCTGGAATTTTTCATCCATTGTAAAATAGTACATTTACTTTTAAAGGTAGAATGACAACCTTTAGAAAATCTATAAAACTTTGGAAAGAGGCATTCCATGGTCCATGGTCACCGGGTGGCACATCCTGGTGACAGGTGCGTATCCTGAGAGAGTAAAAGAGACACACAGAAAAAAACAGTTACTATAGATAATTTATGTCATAACAGTGAAACTTCTTGCTGAGTGACTCTGCATTCTGACAGCTGGCTGGTTGGTGTAATTGCAATATTTTAAGCAGAGCGAGTCAGACAATATGGGCAGCTCTGCGAAGAGTTAAGGGAGTCTTTTTTTAGTTTTTTTTTTATTCATTTGGTTCAGGTCATTACTGAAGTTATGACAGACAAAGGCCTAATTTACTACAATTGACATCATATGTAAAAAAATGATTATTTGGAAGAAGGGAGGGAATCATTTAAACTGTTTTTTGTATCATCACACAAAAATGATACATTTTCATTCAGTTTCTGAACTTTTTTTAATATAAATAATAATAAAACAATAATAATTCTTGTCTGAAGAGAGTTGTTAAATAAAGCTGTCAATTCTTTCATTGATAATTTTATCTACACTATTACCATTGTCAGTCATTTTTGGTGAGTTAATGAGCCCTTACAGCCCTGACTTTTTCCATCAATGTCCGTGGAGATGTGCAAAATAGCTTGAGGGCAAGACCAGCAAGTTGAGGAGAAATCTCTTTTCCTTCTCACTATCAGCTGAGCTCATCCCAGACGTCCACATTTGGTGGCCTGAAGAGCTCTAGCTGTAGTTTGAGTGCAGCTCACTGCATGAAAAGATCACCAGAGAATAGATCAGTTTGGCTTGGTATGCCTGTAATGAGGACTTCCTATGCAGCACAGTACCAGCCTGACCCGCTGTTGTATATGCTCTGTCATACAGACATAATGCATGCCCTCGCATTCCTTTACATTTTGCCTGCAAATGCGGTTAAGGCATTCCCCACAAACCAGATCCAGTGTTGAGTTCCCTTAAAAGGGAACTGCTTAGTCACATCCTGGATGCAAAATGATGTGTTGTATGAGTGACTGAACTTGAAGAGCTTTTCCTCTAAAGACATCCAAGAGCAAATCAGCTAAAGATGCCAGAAAAATACTGATAAAAATAAACCTGATGATTCAGACAACATCATTCACAACAGACAATTTTAAGTCCAGTAGTATGTGTTTCGATTCCCTGCTTAAACAGATGGAGCATTAAATGTGTGAAATTAAGAGACAATTTCTATCAGAAGGTTTTACTATGTTGGCAGTAAAGCACTGCTTACAGAAAAACACTCTCTGAGTAGCTGTTTGTTTCAGGTGAAAATTGTGATTCCATCTAAAAGCCCCACTGCACAAACCAGTCAATCTCTCTAAACAACAAATCAACCGCACATCACTATACAGCACAGATTGCACATATCTACCCAGCACAAATTTAAATTCCAGCACAGACATTGCCCCTCATTATAACACAATAAAAACTCTTACTCCACATAAGCGAGATTAATTCCTGACTCAAGCCAAGAGCCCACAAAATTATAGGGATAGACATCAAGCAATGTAAAGACTGAGTGCCTGTGACAATTCTCCTGATTGCCACTCCAATGACTACGCTGCTACAGTCATTTCATGTGTCAGCTCTGTCCACACCATAAATAACACCTATGGTCAACTGAATATGTAACAGATTGTCCCACTGCCACATGTGACAAATATCAGAGAGGGGGCTGTTATTTGCAATTCCATTTTGTGATGTCAGTTGTTAGTGGAAATAAAATTACACATTACAGCAACAACCTAAAAGTCTACTTTGTTATTATTAACTCCTTATCTTCTAGTAATAATTCAAAAGGTGTCTCTTGTTTAAAGAAAGTACAAAATATAACAGTTTGGGCATTCCGGTTGCGCTGAATAGCACATTATTATTCAAATGTGTTTGTCAGGATGCTAAACAAAAAGCTCTGTGCTTTGTGAACAAAATGCTGTGAGTACTGCGATTAATTTCAGACCCCAGAGACTTCAGATAGTTGTTTGCCTAATCACAAGCTCAATGCACCACCAACAACAACTAAAATCTTTTGATGTGCACCAACAAATTAAGTTATATGGATCACTGAAGATCTCAGCTCTAAAGCTACATTTTTATTTACTGTCAAAAAGCCATAGGCCAAACAGTGCACATCAGCACCATTAGCTTAGTATTACCACTGCCAGGCACTGTTAGGTGGATTGGTCAAAGAGCTTTCTCATTATTAACAAGGGCTGTAAGAACATACAGTATGGGGTGATAAGGAAAATTTGAGAGTAGCAGTGACAGCATAAATACTTCATGCTGAGATCAGGGCTCTCCTCTAGAAATGCTTGAGTTTTCCTGTCAGATTGAATAGACATTAAATGTGCAGCGTGTGAAGTTTTATGTCAGTGCTGTAGGAGATCTGTTCTCTGAGGACCGCTGCTTCAGCAGCCACTTGAATCCTTAGACAACTCTATCCTTCATTTTACCTCTGTGCTTATGTAAGTGTGCTTTATGTATCTCTCCTATCCTTTACCAATGACACGCACCTCTGTATATCAACATCCACAGTCTGTCTAAAGACAAACAGCCAGCATTCAAACTATGTTCTTACTGAATGTTGATGTGGTGCCTGATAGAAACTTATGAGAACTGTGGCAGAGAGAGAGACGGCGAAAGACAGTGAACAAGAAAGACTGACCTTTTTATGGCATACGTAGGTAAGAACTCCAATTTTGTGTGTGCAAAAAGCTAAAGAACACGACAAGACCCAACAAGGTTTAAAGGTCAGGGGCATGTTAAGGAGAAAAACAGGCATATGGAAAGGTTGAAATGAGGTTGTCTGACCCTGCATGCCAGTGGGGCCAATGTCTTGGTGAGTCAGGAAGATGGCGTGGTCGTGATGCTCCGAGAGCTCTGGATCTTTCTGGTCTTTCTGCTGGACGAATGCCCAGCGACAGACATTCTCCAGGCTTTGTGAAGGGTTGCCACGCTCAATAAGACTGATGGACTAAGAGAAAGAAAATAGAGGCTCATTACAGTTTACTGAACGCTTTCTGGAGTGATTAATCTATCAGAGCCACTACAACTCACATTGATCAATGTGAGTCATTTGAGAACTTTCAGATAAAGTCTTATTCAGTAATACTAAATAAAGAAATTAAAGCATTCTAGCGCCTCGTCTGAACTTTCTACTCTGCTAATACTGGCAGCACAAGCTTCTACAGTTTGTCTTTAATTTGTAATACAACTTTAATAGTCAACATATTTATGCATTTTGTGTGCCATATTTCAATTACCTGGCTAACAAGGTGTCAAACAAACAAACATTTAAAGGGTAAAACGTTAAAACGTTTTTCTTTAGTTTTCAAATCAAATACTTACAGGTAGATTCACTATGAAACAATATCCAAACTGATTCTATATTTCTATGCACTATAAAAGATTGTTAGTTTGTACATATCTAGAGATACAACTACAGTTCTTGTGCTGTTCCCAAGCAGTGAGTAGAACCTGATCTCTGACAACAATTGGCTGAAAATGTGTATTCTGTGCATCACACTTTAGTGCAGACTGTTTGTGAACCTGTCACAATGTAATTCAGGCTCAGCTAAAAGCTGTTTTGGGGGGTATACAGGATGCAACAGCAACAGAACAGCTACTTCACATTTCACATTCATTTTTTTGCTAACAGATTTCTTCTTTTTTTTGCTAATATTTCTAGTTCTATGTAAGTATTGGAAAATGTATAATAATAATAAAAAGAAAAAACAATACAAATTTATACCTTACATAAACTAGATTAAAAAGGATTAAAAAATGTAGAGAGAACCTCACATTTGTTGAGATACTTGTATTCTGATGGTCTTACATTAGCATAGCCAAACAACATTACATAGATATGCACACCTAATGACTCATCATGGTAGATCTCATTCATCTGCAACATGCTAAAACAAGCAATATGTCCTATTGACTCAATAACAACAAAACAGCAAACAGTAATCCAGCCTTGTTTCAGAAGAACAGGAACATCTAGCGGGGACTTCTACAAGGATTTCTATAAGATTTCACCATCCCCTATCTAGACCATTATTACAGCTACTGATTGTATCAACTTCACAAACCACAGAAAACAAACAACATTGTGTCTGCAGCCTTACTATGACTGACAATGAGAAAGAGAGAGCAAAGCTTACTCAACAGGAGCACAGATAAAAAGTCAGGAAATGGGATCTCAGTCAGGTAAGGGTAGATCTCTAAGGCATATAAGATATTTTTAGATATGTGTTAGGACTACAGTTGTCTTAGGGCATAAATGAAAAGGCTCCAATGTTGAGCTGTCAATGCAGAGGCCTTTTCAAGGTTTAGATGTTTATTCTTCCCCTGGAGCTAAGAGACTGCTGTGTCTGAGTGGAGGAGTTCTTGAAGCACAGTTTTGCTGGCTTAATGCAGTGCTGTACCAAATTACTACAACCTAAATGTTACAGTCGCTTTATTTAAAGATGTTTCTGTGTACTAGTCACATGTGACAAATGTCTTCACATGGGTTTTCATAATACAACTTAGTGGTTGAACTGACTCAAGACCACAAAGGTATGTATACCTGTGACTACCTGACGCATTTTAACATTTCACATTTATATACATAAACACATAATGGGTTAACAAGGAATAATTGCATACGTTTACAAAGAAACAGAAAGTTAACCAAAAGTCCACAACAAAAGTGCCAAAAGCAGATATTATACTAACTTGCTCCTGTTTAATAGTTCATTGATAACTGCATTAGATTGAAGCTGTAGTACAAATTCTCCATAATATAATTGAACTGTGCTCATAGTGTTTATGCCAATTGATCCAATTATGCACATATGCATATGCATATGCATAGCATATATAGCATATGTAAATCACAAGTTGAGGTTTTTGAAGTTCAGTACAGACAATAACTGTACACAACTGTGTTTGAATTGTGCAGAGATGTCTATTCTTGTAAAGAGCATGAATAATCAGTAACAGTTTAGTGCACAGACATGCCATATGCTACCTCTTCATGGACAAAATACCCTGGGAGACAATCATACTGTCAGGCCTGGGCCTTGTTTTGTTTTAGTGGCATTGGACCCTAATCTTTATACAAGCAACTGGCAGCTTTTAAATAAAGACAATATAATCAGCTTAATGAATAACTGTCACAATCACCTGTTTGAATGCCTTTTCTGTTCACAAGAGGGCACTTCCCAGACCACTGCTATTCAATCACAAACTCCATTTCCCATAATGTATTGCTTCAGCTGATTACTACCACACCTGAGCTTCATTAGCAGCTCTATATAAGGACCACAGACACTTCAGTAATAGTGAAGTTTTGTTTTGTAACAGTAGCCATCAAGGAGCATGTTTTCTTTGTTGTTACAGCTTGTCTTGGTGTTTAAGCTTTTGAATTTTTTTTTTAAAAATAAAAGATTTCTAGATCGCTATCATGCTTCTAATTTTTAAAGGAATAAATGGTTTTAAATTAAAAAATATACAAAATTATCACCAGTAGTCTAAGATCTTTGAACCTCAGTGTGTTTTGCATAAAATTCACACCTTTGCAGAAGTTAAAGTGAAATGTTTTTGTCAGTTATTGTTACCTATAACCAAAGTGGTTGAGCCTGCAACAAAATTTTCACTCATCTGTATCTAAAGTAAAGTTGAGAATAACAAATAAGTAAAAAAAAGTACTGTTATAAACATGCATGTTTGGACAGCTTTAGAGCAAGCCAGGAACAAAAAAAATGATGCAAAAAATGCCTCAGCAAATCTGTGCTGCTGTAGTCATTTGTTGTGGAGCAGTGAAAAATGTAGCCGTGCAAATGATTAAATTGCTCACTGGCATGTGAACACACTGCCTCTATGGCTCTAAATCACAGGGATGGTCAGTCTTGTAACAACCTTCCCTCCCTACCCTGCTGTCTCATGCAATTAAACAGTAGCGCTGTTTAATACAGAAATTGTTCCCTTTAGGCAGCTGAGCTTTAAATAAGCATGCAAGGGATCTAATCATGACAGACGTATGTGTGAAAATTACAGTGATGTTGCACTTAAGGTTATTTTACGGAGCCCATCAGGGACAGACAATGCGCTACTCTGTGAAAGCACTGACTCCTTCCAGTTTTAAGGAAAATTAAAAGTTGCATAGTGTATACTATCTCTCTCTCTCTCTCTCTCTCTCTCTCTCTCTCTATATATATATATATATATACACAGGTCCTTTTCAAAAAATTAACATATTGTGATAAAGTTCATTATTTTCTGTAATGTACTGATAAACATTAGACTTTCATATATTTTAGATTCATTACACACAACTGAAGTAG
>JBAJNP010004775.1:0-31906 GCA_036877545.1 Yasuhikotakia modesta | reverse complement strand
ATGTTAATAATTTATTGGAAAACAAAAAGATTAAACAATATGATCACTGTCCTCTTCTTTCTGTCATGGCAGTTTAAACATCAACCTTGTTGACTAGCAGATAAATTCAGTTTCAATGTTATTTATGTAGCACCTTTTGCTTCAAAACAGCTTAATATCATAATACTATTCTGTATATTAAATAAATAACAACAGAAATGAGAAAAATAACTAACTAACTAAATAATATAAATAAATTAAAGAACTTTCTGTTTAGAAAAGTTTCAAACAATAAAACAATAATGCTGTTTGTCACTGTTAAGTGTGGTATTCTTATCTTTATTCTTTTCTTTCGTATTCTTTTTCTTGTTTAACAGCAAGATATTCGATCATTATTTGCAGTTTTGAAAACCATTTTGTTTTTTTCCTGTAAGTTGTGCAAGAAAAGGGTTTATAGATTCTTTCCATTGGCTTCACCACGATAGTTGCCTTATTTCACCAATGTTAGACACTTATCTTCATGTACCGACCGCATTTGAGTGTGTTGTATTGACATTTTGCTTAGGTTGCTGAGCACAGACGGCACATTAATGGGGGAAAAAATCCTAAAGAACATTTGCATCAGCTGTTTAGGCTATTAAAAATTCCCGGCTCAGGATATTCCTGCAGTGGTCCGTCATCAGTTTGCAGCAAGTCTATTTGCCAGCCCAGTGTTCCCGCCTCAAAATTAGAGCCAACAGGGAGTGAGACGGAGAAAAGAGAGAGAGACAACTGCACAATGAACGAAAGCAAGTGAGAGAGAGATGGGAGGGGGATACTGAGGGTATCAGCAGACGTGAGCGCACTAGTGCTAAGCGACCGTAGGTACCGTGCTCGTCTGCTGCGGATGTTTGTGTTTGTTTGCTGACTAGAGTGTTGTTTGTCTGCACCGTGCCGGGGAAATCGCCTCCTAACTAAAGCTTCACTGTAAGGTGGTACGAAAGTGTGATTGGAGTCGGCTTGCATCTCCACCGCAGATCCACAAAGGTGCAATGCCAAAAGTTTACGCTCTGGTGGATGCTGGTCACCTGTAGTGCATCTCGTACGTCCTAAAACAAGTGCCAAAAAGGACAGGACAGGCTGATTGCTGACTTCACAAGCTGCATGGGGGTTCTGGTGTGTTGTGACTGCTTCTTCTACAGGTACCAAGTTTGGAACATTCTTGTACTGTCTTTCGCATATTTTACATTCTGCATACAGTACGCTAAGCCTCCCGTTATCTTAAGTTGAGGATTCCAGGTTATGAAGATTATGTTGTAAGATCAGACACATTGGGACTCTCTGTGCCCAGGACAAAATTGTAGTTAGATAAAGTTGGGAATCAATACAGCTCATGGTGTGTTTTTTTACGTGGATGCTGCAGACCAATGACCATTGGGACAAAGTGTTCCCAGCTAGGTTTTTTCCTCACTGATGACAGAAGACTTTGCCCTCTCAAACGCTAGACTTGACCTCTGGCTCAATTGGAAAAGTTAACACAGTGGGCTGTTTGAAAGTTTGTGAATGTTAACAGACCAATGCAAGTACTGTATGCAACAGACCAATATGCAATTTCCTTTCTTGCTTTTACATGTGGTTGGAGTTTTATTTCATTGTGGTATAATGCTATATATAACCAATCACTGAAGGATTTTTTTAGATTGCCGGCAAATGTGAGACAGTTCCAAGTGTATTTGATTAAATGTTTTAAGTTTTTTGCTGATATTTTGGCTTTTGTGTTGATTCACAGTCTATGTACTGTAAAGTTATACTTAAAAGTGTACCTGCGGTTTTAAAATACAACTCGGAAGCAAAGCAAGTGGTCTAAAACTTAAATAAAAATGTTCAAAGTTGCTTTAAAAATAGATATTTAAACAAACTTTGTAAAGCAAAATAATTTTAAAGCCAAGATAAGCATTGTAATCATTAATAATTTTAGTTTATCTCTAAAATGATTGATTTTGTTCTACATAGACAAGATATTGTGGTGGCTTGGAAACCTGCATTGACCATAGTTGTGGTCAGCTGCATTTTACATTTAAAATTGATTTCATTATCTGTTTAAAGGTAGAGAATAAATACAATCATTTCATAATAAAATAAAATCACAATTTCGCAAATACTAGGCAGGCTGTGTTGTTGTCTGCTGGACGAGTTTAAACATTTGTTTCTGTTGTCTGATGTTAAGATAATAGCTTGTGCTGATACGTTGTCTGTGTGTGTTTGGAAGTTATTATGTATGACCACAACAAGAAATGGTTGAATGAAAATCACATCCACGCAATGTTCACCGTAAGCCGCAACTCCCAAATCCTGAATTACATCCTGTTTGGAATCATGTAAACAGTTGTTTTTTGAATGGCTCCTTAAATGTAGCCAAAGCACGGTGTGAGGTTTATCATAGGAGTTTGTTAGACTGTAAATGTTTAAAAATGTAATGCTATCTGCTAAGATATCTGACTAGGGGTCTATTTACTCAAATGTGCTTTAATTGGTATGTGTGGTTCCTTACTGTCTGTGTTGTCCTCAGCTTTGAGGCAATCTCTTGTAATGATATTCTTGGGGAATAAAGCTTAACCCTCAAAAGTTAAAGCTAAAGGTCTGAGTTCATGAGCTTTGATAGCTGAGTTTAAATGCAATGTGTTTACTCTCAGTATAGTGAGCAATGATTTACGTGGGGTCTTGTGTCCTAACAAAGTAATAGTAGATATGTTGACACACTCAAATATGTTGACTGAGCCCATATTTTCATATTGGTGAATTTGTGCATCTGAACAGTTCTGTACCAGTACTGTAATCTTTCTCAATAGATTGCATCTTATGTCCAAGTCTTATTTACAGCTTGCCTTGTCCGTTTTTACAAACAGGTAAATACAAACATTCTAGTAATATTTTGTAGTGTGTTGTTGTTGTGGTGCACAAATAGATGTTGTCATTGTGCAGCCCTTCCGGAACCCCATTTTACCACCACCACCCCCCCCCCTTTATTTCTCATGTGGAAGTTACGTAACGCCTCCTCCCGCTGCTATAGATCGGGTTGCAGTGATGACTCTCTCTCTCTGCCTCAGCATCTTATACTGCAGCGGGAGCACCTGATAGTGCTGCCTCAGCGTCCGGGCCCAAGGTCACTTCATTCATTACGGCCTCAGCCGGACACTGAACTCTGCACACGTCCGGCCATTGACAGATAATCACATTAACACTCCTCAATGGGTAAATGAACGCTTGAGCGGTCTGGGATGTCTGTTTTGGTGGTACTCTTCAGGTCACATGTCCACCCCCCACCCTCCCCCCCTCGAAGGACCCATTTAATTACCCTAGAGCTGATGTTCATTCGTGACAGATGTGCCCCTTTCATTGCTTTTTTAATTATCTATGATTAATTGTTGTGATATTGGGGGAGGCTTTCAAAAAACTTTGAGGAACGGCCTTAACACTCCCTCAGTTTTGATAATGTCCACATCTCACAACAGGAGTGATGTTTTTATGCAGTGTTAAGCCTTTCTATATATAGCTTTGGAGAATCACAAGGAAGAACACAATATTGCTCATCGCAGCAGGTTCCTTTTATGTCTCATCATCTGGTTGGACATTGATTTGCAGTCTGAGAGGGCAGGTAAACTTTTATTCGGATGGGTACAGCTAGTTTAGATTTGTCCATATCACATCATTCATACGGTTCAGGTGTTATCGCAAATGAATGTGGCTTCTCTCTGCATCATGCATCAAAGCCCAGCATGTATGCAGCTTACAAACTTTACTCCCCTACTTAGTCCAGTGTAGTGATCTAAGTTAAAGCAAAAAACTAATTATGTGCAATGTTAACCAATCAACATGTTTTTAATTTCTGACAGTTGTTCTTAAAGTCCAACATTGCTGTAACTGAATGCTATCCTGCCTTATTGTAGGATATGATGTATAGTATCAGAAAATAAGAAATTCTGGTTACAGAGACAATTAACACTCAGACAAAACACCTGGAAACTTGTGCACCCAGACGTCAGCATATTCCCAGGTATGTAACTCCCAAGATCAAGTTTATGTAGGTTCATAATTCTTACCAACACAGTTAGGCAAGAATTTAGCCTCTTAGACAATTGTCAGAATGACTTGAACAAGTTATTACGTAAACTACACTTCAGTTAATTGATGAACTTCGCGACAATCACATTCCTCCTGAAGATTTCCGCTAACAAGAGTATTAACCTGTTTTTCTTTTTCCTCTGAGACCAGTCTGGTGCTCTGATCTGTTACCAACAGCTGCCTAACAGTAAACACACAGCAGTAGTAGGTCTGTCTGATCTGTTGCTTCTCTATCTATCCACACCTTTCCATGTAAAGAACATGGCAAATGTCCAACTATTAGATCTGCAACAAGTTCCATAAACTGGTTAAGTTTTTTATTGCTTGTTATCGGCTACACAGAAATGAAGTTTTAATCCACAACATTCTGTTGTTGTGGATTCAGTATCCCCAGAGGCGACACAAATGTGCTCTATAGAGGTCTGTCTGAAGTGTTTCTTTGAAATGATGTCCCTGTACACCAACCTAACAGTTTCCAGGAGCTTTGCAGCTGAGCTGTGCTGCTGTTTACATGTCTACAGCCAACAGAAACATAATGCTAAGCTTGTCATATGATCGTCTACTTGTTTTTTTTTATTTCCTAGACGATTCACAAGCTCAAATCATTCCAAAACACTGTTTTCATAAAACGGTGTTGTTGCTTGTTCAGATCCGTGAGGCTGGCGGCGACGCATTTTCATGAGAAAAAGTGTCTCCCAGTGTGATTGCGGAAACAGGGCAGGAATTAGGGCAGTATTCCGGAAAAGTAGGAAATGGGCATTTAAGAGCACTTAGGGGTTAAGTACAGGTTCTGTGTTGTTGTAGCTTGCCAAAAAAATTTTAAAATGTGTGATTAAAAATCATCACAATCAACTTTTTTGGTTGTTGCAGGCAACTAGTAAAAATAACCAAATAATGAAAGGTTTATTCTGGAAAACTTTTTAAAAAAAGAAAAATAAGTGTATCAGTATGATAATAGTATATTGTAATTTGTTTCCAAAAACAACATTGCAGATAAGCAAGCAAATAAGAGTGACCCTTTTGCAATCAGTTGACCATTTTTTAAAACATTTTACCCAGTTTTGCTAGCTTGAAGCTTCAAACAGAGCAATTTGTTGTTGGGGTGAGAAAAGTAAACTTGGCTTCAAATAAATCAATAATCGTAATAAACTTTGCATTTAACCCGACCTGCATGCTTGTAACTTGGCTCAGATATATTGTTGGTTTGCAGTGGGACTGCAGAAGTGCAGACAGTCACGTACTGATGCTTATTTTGGAAATGTGTATTTAAGTCTTCTGAGGACTGCCATTATCTGACGAGTCTTATCACAGAAACACAGTTGACCCCTCAAGGTCAGTGTGTGGTACTGCGAGACATCATTTTCTTCTTTAATTGCTCTCCCCCGCCCTTTCTAAACGTGTTTCCTGTACAAACGTGGAGCGATGTGTAAACCATTCTCTGCCTGCTTGCATCCTAAATCTCTCTTGTGGATTCTCACATACATCATGAAGTAGTCTGCGGACTGTTCTGGTGCTTATCTCTGTCGTTTAGTGTGCTCTACATATGGTCCTTGTTTAAAAGGGAAAGTTTGCTCAATTTGTTAAGGTTTCATTTACTTGTGTCATTAGAAATGTGCTTACTGTACTTTTTCTGTGTAAGTGAATGTTTTAAAAGTGTGTTTTCCCAACTGTTTCTAGACAACAACTGTTTATAGTGACATCATCAGTTAAAATGACAGAACGACACAAAACAGTTTAAATGATGTGTAAGCTGTATCCCAAGTCTTCAAAAAAACAACTGCATCAGTTTCTGCTTCTGTAGTTACCAAAGGCTTCATGCCATTTTGAATTCTGAGTACAAATGTGGGCTGGACACAATCTACAGGGAAAGGCAAGATTAAATAATGATGGTAATTATGTTCTTTCCTTCCCACTAACCTATTATGTGTCTTTGAATAAACAGACTTTGAATAAAAGGCACAAGTTCTGTGGACTTTTCTGTGAAACTCTTGTGGTATTTTTTTGGTATTTTT
Source organism: Yasuhikotakia modesta (assembly GCA_036877545.1). NCBI lineage: Eukaryota > Metazoa > Chordata > Actinopteri > Cypriniformes > Botiidae > Yasuhikotakia > Yasuhikotakia modesta. The sequence continues at coordinate 25,814 of JBAJNP010004775.1, read as the reverse complement.
ATTTCCAGCTTTGGTTACAATTTATTGCAATGGCTGAGTAAAGAATCATTCCCAAAATAAAAAAAAAAACAGCATTCATGTCGGAAAAACAGGAGGGCGAGTAAATTAGTTACAGAATTTACATTTATTTACATTTAGCCTAATGTAAATAATAGCTAGAGAGTCAAACTATTAACCTAGAGGCTGCAGGTCAGATTTCCAGTGCCAGCAGGAAATTATTGAGGTTTGCTTGAGCAAGCTGCTATTTTTGTGTGTGTGTGTTCACTACTGGATGAGTTAAATGCAGAGTTTAGATTTCAATTATGGGTTACTGTGCTTAACAAATGTGTCACTTTCACCACTATTCCTAAGAACATGTTAAAAATGCTTATTGTACTAAAACAATAGTCCAGTCATTGAGTTATGATGCAAAATTACGTTTTGACAGGTTGTTAAAAATTAGTTTTTTTGTAGTCTTTGGACCATTGTGTTGTCATTTCACTGTATATTTACTGCAAAATATTGCCTTCTTTTCTCCTGTAGGGGGCAGAGTTCTTTTGTATGAAAAATACTGACTTTATAAAAAATACTTTTTACAGCCATTGGGTGGCGCTGGTGCTCGCGAAGTCTTGTTGTCTTCACTTTCACTCCAGTTTCAATCTCTGCCACCCAGTTTAGATGAAACACATGTTAGCATCTGTCCACGTTTGCGCATTGTTTATACTTCATAATTACATAATGCTGGTCCAGATTGACATGTGTTTCGTCTTATCCTGTGAATAAAGACCTTGATTAGCTTTTCCTTCTCAAAATCCACAGATCAAAGGCTCTGCCTTTATAATACCAACATTCAACAGCTCTTTCACAGGATAAATGAGGCTAATTCTTTCCACACCTTTATATTCTAGTTTAAATTGATTGTGCTGTGGATTAAGAGCCGTTTCTCCTGTACAAGTTTGTAGTCCTGCTTAAGTCACTGTATTTGATGGTATTGGCCTAGCTTGTGAATACTGCCATGATTGTTTGCATTAGTGGTTAACCGATATCTAGAGCAGCGTTGTTAATGGACAAGTTAAAGACTCTTTGTGTTTGATGATATGGAAATTTCTGCTTAAAATTACAATATGTAATATAAATGTTAATATTTGATGAATGGCAATAACCTCAATAAAGTCTAAATAACAGTTTGTATTAATCTGGTTAATTCAGGAGGATTCGTAGCAACTGGTTGTTACATATTAAGACTGACATGAACTTAATTTATCTAATAACTCAATTATCCTTATAATTGATTAATGCTATTTCTTCATTTAGTCAATGTGACATTTGTTTTTCAAAAAACATGCATTAAATTATCTAATTTCTGTAAATTTACCTCACTGAACGTTTTTTGTGCCACTGTGCACATTAAATCAATTGGGAATCACATACTTGGCGACTGTTTTAGATTTTATTGAACAGTTTTTAAAGCCCTGTCATGATCTCTGTGTAGCCTCTGTAGCCTCATTTCTGCTCTTCATCATTGTTGAAGAACAGAAAGCCTCAGACTAGCATCAGTCCAGGTGGTTCTTTATCTCCAGAACAGCTGGAGCAGCCTTGAGTCTTCAAGGTACGTTTGTGGATGTGTTTGTCCTGTATCCAGAACTAAACCAGAATCATCTGACCTCAGGAATGCTGTGTGTGTGGTGAAGACTTTAGAACATGCCACAACACGCATGAAAACTCTCTGGTCGTTTTTTTCATTGTCTCTCATTTGTTGATTTTCGGCACTTGTGGCAATTTAATCCGTGAGACCAGTTTCTGTTTTAAATACCTTTTTAGAAGTAAGATTTTGAAGAAATTTTGTTGGCTTAGGCTCTTTCAAAATCACATCTGACACATTCTGACTTCATGATACCACATATATTTCATACAATGTAAGAAAACAAATCAAACAAAGGCATGAGAACACAGATTGTGTGTTTCATGAACGGTTTCCATCCATGAATTGTTGTCCGTCTTTCGTTGTTTCGGCTGCTCCCCTGCTGCAGGTTTTCTTAGCTGAGAGCAGAGCGTGTCACTGCATGCAGCCACTTCCCTGTAGGAATGCATGAAAGGATGCAGGACCATGTTTCTAATGAACATCTTCCTTGACATGATAGGGGAGAAGAGTAAATACACATCTCATAGTAACTTACTTGCTCTTTTATCTACATAGCCATTGAAGAACAGAATATTCATACCAAAAACAATAAAAAAAATGCTATTTGATTTTTTTATTGAAGGTATAAAACTGTGCTTGGCTGACCAGCACAAGAATAAACATTTGTTTTGAAAATGCAGGTTTTGAAAGTGTCCCTGAAGGTGTATTGGGATGTAAATAATGTCTTGAGGTGCTTTCGGTTGTAAATGTGATGTATTAAAGCACTCAAACAAAGCAGAGGTTTATAAGAGGTTCCTGCAGCGTTTAAGCATTTTTCAGATTGCAGCAGAGTTGTTGAGTTGGTCTTATCTGTCTTGTCATCTGGCATTGCCCCCGGCGGTTCAGCAGGGCAGGATTACTCAGTTTGCTGGATGCTTTAGCTCCCGGCCTGATGTGCAGCGTCTGAGAGGATTTTCTTCTGTTAGCTTTGTCTAAGAGGAATGTTCGTTGCCTTTCTTACTGAACGGGTCAAACAGGCCATGTGACCAACCGTGTGATCGAGCATGTAAAAAAAACATGTTTTAGGACACAAACTTTATTTTTTGTTTTGCTTTGAGAACTGGTGGGATTGATGTTTATGTAATGATGTTTATTATTTATTATAATGTTTTTATTTGGTCATTTAAGCCGTTAAAACATGACTTGCTGTCTGTGGGATGAGACAAAATGTTGGGTTTGGCATTGATTGACAGATATCAGTAGGCCCCTAGTTTTATTAAACTAATGGCTGTTGTTCTGATGCTGTATTTGAAGACTGCTGAGGTGATATGTTACTTAAGAAACAGCCTTGCATCTGTTGTTCCTGTTAGTGGACAGCTAAACCTTAAAGGCATCACAGTGGTGTTTTATTCACTGACTGATTATTCACTGTTTTCCTTTTGGCTTTAAAGGTAATAGACACAATATGGCAGTTAAGAAGATGGTTTGTAACTTTTAGACAGACAGACAGATTGACAGATGAATAAATATAAAGAGATGGGCATATAATTCTCTTGTGAAGTACATTAAAGCCTTTAAAATCTCTAATAACAATTTTGTTCTGTTTGGACGGTCTTTGACTTTTATTATCGCCAGTCAAAGTTGAAACATGCTCCCTCCGCACCTCTGACAGGAATTTGTGTGTAGTTTGGCTTCAGGCAAAGTTCTGTGTTGGGTAAATATATGCATGTTATTTTTGTTTAATGTATATGTTTTACATACAATGGTACTCCTGTTGTTTTTTTGTCAAGGATTTTTAAACTCTATATCTTTTATCTGTACCTGTATCTGTTTCTAGATCAAACAAAGAACATTTATATGTTATAGGCTCACTATATCTGGTAATTATACTTTCCTCCTGACAATAATTATAAAGAAGAAAAGTTCAGTCGGATGCAAGTTACACCATATTAACCAGAATAGGAAACAGTGTCTGACCAAGTGGAACTGCAGAGGACACAAACTAGATGCACAAACAGCATGTTTAACCACAGAACTCCCCACCCCCCAGCTTTGATGATTGGCTGTCCTGTCATTAGCGCATTAGGTACCGCCTCTGGGCTGTTCTGATTGGCCGTCCCCTCCTAGGACGAGAAAGAACTTTATAATCTCTTTCTACCTTGTGTTTAAAAACATCTGCGGAGGTGAAAGGGAAAAGACCGGTCAGTTGTCGGACTCTCAGTCCACAGTTTAGCGTTTGTTTTTAGCACTTCGGATATGCACTCGCAGAAAACTCCCAAAAACGGACTAAGCTGTAAGATGGTTCTTCAGGCTGTTGGCAAAGTTTTAAGGTAAAGTTGCTTGAACTGTTTTTTTATAAATCTACTGGTTTTACTCGTCACAGACACCAACTGTGTGAGTGTAAATATAATAAGAGCTACATTTATACTTAATTTAAGCAATTCAAATATAGTTAATTAATGCATTGATGAATGCATAAACACAAGATATTGTTACTACAGTACAGTTAGTGTCATTTATTGCATTTTTAATGCTGTAAGTGTTTAGATGTCATCCACACAAAATAGTTCTCTACTTGTGCACATAATGTAAAATTAAACAATTATTATAATAACTATAATGTAATTAATTTCTTAATTTGTTTTGAAATGGAATAAATATGAAAGAAATGCGTCAATGATTCTCATGTTCATGAATAAACATAAGAGACTGATCAAAATATTTGCAAAGAGACTGATGCAAATAATTCAGTTCTCGGATGTCTTGCTTGATCGTGTTTAGCAAATGAATAATTCAGATCACAGAGGTTAGATTGGTTGAAATATTTGCATCTCATGTTTATTCACAAACAAGCACGATGACTCATGCTTAATTTACATTGTTTGAAAACACTGAGAGCTTGCTCTCATAATAATTACTCTCACCTGAGCGTCAGACGGTAATGAGTGGGGAAAACAATGATATCGTATATAATCTCTCATACTATGATGTCATCCTAATGCATTATATGGTTTGGACCGAATGATTATATTGTAAATATGGTGTGTTCTGTAAGCAACCGCAGAGGAGGTGAAATTGCATTAAAACTTCAGACATCTGTTTAATTAAAGAGGCCTCGTAATTCAAGTGATTAGAAATAGATTTTGTATCCGCATTGGCTGGTAGTGTGAAATAAATCATGTGATCTGTCTGGGATGATTCCCAAAGGTCTCTGTCTCTGCTCACCTATCTGTTGTGATGCTGATTGGCTCCTTGTACCTTCTCAATGGCACTGTTCCTGTGTTTCACACAATGCTGTCATCTCAATGGCTTTTCACACTTTCTCTCTGGCCCGTGAGAACTGGGAAGTTGGCGAGACACAGTAAATACAGTAAAGCACTTTAGCTGCAGCGATGAAGGTTGCTGATGCATTTAGCTATAACAGCTATACGTGCATAAATGACTTGGGTTATATTATTTTGTATGCAAAAAGTGTATTATCATATATTATTATTATTATCATCTTAACTTTCCAAATAACCGTACAAATTGTATTTCTATTATTGTCTATAGTAATATTATTATCTAACACATAAATAGGATAAGTTGATCAAGAATTTATCCTATTTATAGAAAACAAGGGAGTATAAAACACATAATTCACTTTATACAGTGAATGTTTATTGTGTAATTAGAGATACATTATTCCATCAAGAAAACTGTGTTATGAACTAATGCACATAATCTGATTAATTGGTCAATAGACAGAATCAATTCTTAAGTGACTCTGTTTAGCTGTATAGACAGCAATGAATGTTAACCAGAAATGAAGCCAGTATGCTAACTGTCTTTGACTTCAGATTTATTGGTGTGAATATGGGGGCGTCATAATGTCCAGCCCTGTTCTCGCAGTTCAGTTTCAGTCTGAATGGTTGAGGTCTGTTTAGATCTTAGCTTCTGCAGATGATGGAATAGGAGATTTTGTGGAGTGTTGCGTAATGTCCAGCCTCAAGCCTCGTCCATCATTGAGATTCTGAGCAGAGCTCCAAGATTAATCTTTACTTCTGGCAATGGTAGAACTTCAACTATCCAACTAACTAAACTGAGTTCCCCAAACCTTAGAGAAATGTTGGTAAAGATATCAGGTGAGCATCCGAGATGCTACCAGCACACATTGTGTTATTGACACACATCTGTCATATTTTTATCCATCTTGTAAAATTCCAGGAATTTCCTTCTTGTTTCTGATTTTAAAAAATTTAATGCCAGAGAATTGATTTTCTAAAACTTTTTTCATGCACACTGTTACATCAATGCCCTTAAATTAGTTCTTTTTAATGTATAGACGCATTTTTTGCAATTAAAAATCCAAAACGGACAGTATTTTACCCTGCCCTAGGTTTCCTAACTTTCCAGAAAGCATTTTTCATAAATTATGTGGCACTGGGCAAATGCACACGACATTAGTTCGTTTATTTTAAGAAAAAAAAGAAAAATATTCTAGCTGCCAGTGTGTTACTTAAACAAAACACAGACCGCATGCCCATTTCAGTTTCCCGCAGATATCTTTGCCATAAAAGGCATTGTAGCATTCATTCTTGGACCAAGCCTTGTGACCAAAGACCTGCATCATCCAATCAGCTGGAGAGGAAGAAAACATCTGCGTTTGTGTTGTCCTGTATTAGCATATCTCAGACTAAACCCTAGTTTCCTAACAGTTTTACAAATGCCCTTTCTTGGCTCCTATTTGACACAACTTTGAAAATCACACTCTGTGTTTGCAAATGTTGGACACGTTTTACCGCTACATTGAAAGACAGTGGAAGCATTTTGTCTATCATAAAGATCAGTGTGTTAAAATTCTTGCAGCCCTATCAGCTGGTCTGATCCATCAATGCTTCTGTGAGATGTTGAGATCTTCAGCTGGTCCAGGCATGAATTCTTACCATCTGTACCTCACAGCTGCCTGCTGCTGGCTTCTTGTTCCCGTGTAATAGTTTCACATTGATCCCATTAATCCCAGATCAGTTTGCAAAAATTATGAACTATGAACTATTGTTGCATTTCCTCCAAAAAATGAGAGGACAAAAGTGTTGTCTTCAGGTTTATGAGATAAAACACAATAAATCACATGAATTGAGATGTACAATTAACAATATGGTTAAGTTCAATACTGAGGTTTAGGGATTTAAATAAACCCTTAGAAACTCCAATATTTGCAGGTGTTGGACAGACTGAGTGTATGTTTCTTTTTCAATAATTTTTATTATGGTATTTGTTGTAGACGGACCCAACATTATCTTAAAGGACATTTATATCAGTTTCCCTCATAATTGGACATTTTTGGTATTTTTGAACAGTGTAATTATGAGTCAAGTTGTAAATAAAACAGTGAACATTAATCCTTTGTAGTAAAGAAGACAGACTTCACAAACATCTTCCCACATTTGAGTCTGTTTGATCTGACCAAACTCCATGATTAACCCTCTGTAGACCTTTGAAGTAGTTCATTTTAAGATCATAATATGTTCTGTAAAATCTTTCCCACTCACACACCAAATCTGGCCAATCCTGCAAACCATTTGGCTTCATTTAAAAAAATGTTTATGGTTTTTGCACTTTGAGAGAAAAGTTTTCCTGGTCCTAAATTGTTTTGTGGCCAAACCTGAAGAGACATGCAAATCTACTGTCTACTGTTTCAAAGTTGGACCCACACCTGACAGAACTGAGAAAATGCTGTAAATGAACTATTCAGAACCAGCCCGAAACAGTGAAAGAACCTGTACAGGTGCCGGAAGACCCGTAAAGACCTCTAGTGTGAAGAAACATTGTGAGGTTGGTCAGAAATGTGTGGTTAAGTATGAATGTTGTACAAGTTTAGCTAAAGTTCCTTTTCCAAAGAAAAACATGTTATGAGGCTATAAAGAAATACATTGTAAATATTTCATGTAACACTTTGTTGAGAGCCTGATTTGACCTATAAAACTGAAGGTTTTGGACGAGTGATGAGAAGGGTAACAGCGTATGAATTACTTTATAACCTGTACTTGCCTGTTAATAGCTGTTTAATGCTCCCTGTAACCTTTGTCCCAGCAGCTGCGGGATCTGCCACGGTTGTGTGATTCTGCCATTTACGTGTTAAACCTAGCACTGGAAGTACAAGTCTGGTTTGTCACCCCGGTTTAAAACGAATGAGAAATGTGCATTACTCCAGAGAAGCAGAGACAGAGGGCCAGTCTGTGACCAGTTCTCTCAAAGTCTGTGACATGTTAGTAGTCAGTGATCAGATCTGAGGTAGTTTCTGTATGTTACATGTTTTTAAATATTTGTAATGTTTAATATTTTAACAAAATTCTTACATCAGTATCTGTTCCCAAATCTCAGAGACAATTGTAAGGCAAATAGTAAACAAACATTGCTCTGTCTCATCAGTCACACATAACATTGGCTCATCTAATGTTGTGAGTTTTGGGTGGGACTGACCGTTCATCCGGACGATGACTGAAGGGATGTGGAGGAGTGTTTGGGGAAACCTGTTTAAACACAGTCATTATTTTTGTAGCTCTGTTTGCAGATTTCTAACAATGGAAAAATTCACAAAAATTTACTTTTTCTGTCCATTCTGTGCATCTTATCTTATTGTGTCTTTAATCTTTCCGTGTCTAATCTTTTCTTGTCTGACAGGAAATCCAAAACGAAGCCCAATGGAAAGAAAACACCCACAGAAGAGAAGAAGCACTACCTGGACCCAGAGTACACAAAAGTGCGGGTCGTGGACTTTGACCTTAAGGAGTTGGTTTCTCTTCCAACGAAAGAGATAGACCTCAATGAATGGCTCGCCAACAACAGTGAGTTCATACCTAAGCCATTACAAGTGTTTGGTATTATGACATTAAATAAAGTTGTGAACTAATAAATGACATTTTAGTCCAAAGAAAACTAGACATTGCTTCTGTAGCTCTGGTCATGGGTTTACATTTATTCATTTGCCAGACAATTTTATTCAAAGTGAATTCAAGGTATACAATTTTATCAGTTAATGTGCTCCCTGGCTTCAAACCCACAACCTTTGCGCTGCTATCGCAACGCTTATCCAGTGAATGGATGCTAGATGATAAAATACAATACGTAAAACAAGATCAATTGCTTTGGATAAAAGCTGCTGCAAAAAGCATAAACATAGAAATGAGGTTTAGCAGTTATTATGGTGATGTGCTGCAGTTATCCTAAATTCAACATCAATGAACACCAATATTATCACCAATATTATTAACGCCAATGTTATCACCTAATAAATCTCTTTATCTTCTTCAGCTACAACCTTCTTCAATCTGATAAACCTGCAGTACAGCACAATCTCAGAGTTTTGCACTGGTGAAGCTTGTCAAACCATGACAGCCTGCAGCACGTAAGTTCTTCAGTTTCCCTTTCGTTTTCTCTCTGTTTTTCTCCCTCTGTGGTGAGAAATAGAAGCTTCTCATGTCAGGAAGCGCTTTGACAACCAATAGTTTTCACACTTGTAATATCTGTGCAGCTAAATTCCACGAATTACAAGAATTCTGGGTTTGTAGGTCTGAAGCGAGTTCACATGACTGGAAAGAAACTGACACACATTTTAACGAAGCCCGTCCTCGTTTGGCTTTCAAATGTGTTTTGATCGAGAGAATACAAGACAGCCATCCTCGGAATGAGAGGTTTTTTATGTTTCTCAGAGGTGTAACCAATCAAATGCCTTTAACAGCATGTAGTTAAACGCTTTTACACTTGTGGTTGTGTTTGGAAGATCAGTCATGGCATTATTTAGGACAGCAATGTTGTTTTCTATTCACCTTGAAGCTTTAGTTGCTCAGTTTGATGGAAGGACACTTTTTAGTTGAATTTAAAATCAACTGAACACAGTAAATCATTCAAGTTGTGAAGAATATTCTGATAAGGTTTACTCAACATTGAGGTAACAGTGTTGACTTAAAATCTTCAGTCAACTAGTTCACCCTGTTTTCCCAGAGCAAAGCTTGGGTGTGAGTCTAAAGACTGGCTTCTCCTTTACACACGGACCCTGCAAAACCAGATCTATGACTGTTTATGTCAAAATGCAAAATACCAACACACACAAAACATGAACAATTATGCATTCAGCCACGGCATACCATGAAGGGTAAGGATGGGTGTGCTCATCAAAACAACCGTGATTTTCCGTCACCGCCGGTTTTACGTGTTAAATCAGTCACTGACAAATGCTTGCAGGAAAAGGAGAGACGCACAAATAGCCTTCATGCTAAATTTGTTTTGTTGTCGTCAGTTGTGTAAAGAAAAACAAGGTGAATGCCACCTGTGAACAGATTTTTTATGTGCAACATTTATAATTGTGAATAAATGTACTTTGAAATGACTTTGTAATAAGACTTTAGATAATTTCATACAGGTCAAATTACTACTTGCACATTTTCTGTAGTCAATTCAACACTTGCAGGTTTCATCACCATATGGGCTGTAGTTGAAAATGATGAAAGTTGCTGGCAGTGAGTCTGTCATTGTTCTGAAGGATTATTCTGAAGCTTAAGTACCAGTTAGATCCTTTACTTATTAATATATTTATAATGTAATATCATTTACTGACACTATTTGGACTTACAATCCAAATCTGTAACCTGATCCTATCATTCATAGTTACTGGAGAAGTTGCTGGCAGTGAGTCTGTATTTACTGCTAGTTTATCTTGACGGTTATTTCAGTTAAACTTTTCGGCAGTTGAGCTCATATTTCCTGGTCCTGTTTCGTTGATCATTTACAAAGCCACCACAGTTGAATGCACCGCCATTGGTTCGCGGTCAGCGGGTCTCTGCTGCGGGGTCAGATATGCCGACAGTCTGCATTCCAAGAGATTTGTAATGTCTACAGCCCCTTGAACCCACTTTACATTCCCAAACTGTTCATGACCAGTCCAGTGTACTTTCAAATAAAGTAAATGTAACTAGTAAATGAATTCACTGTGCTTGTCTTCTCTTTACAGTACATACTACTGGTACGACGAAAGGGGGAAGAAAACTAAATGCACTGCGCCGCAGTACGTGGACTTAGTTATGAGCTTCGTGCAGAAATTAGTGACGGACGAGGAAATCTTTCCCACAAAATATGGTATGAACGCCGCCCGCTGGAGGTCACTGAGAGAACTACAGGATGCTTGAGTTCATCCTGGATCAGTGACGCCCTCTAGTGTTCATAATATACAATAATATAAACATAACATTATAAAAATAATTATAGTTACAATTACAATTACTATATTACTATAAAGCAACTAGTTTTTTTTAAAAAACACATAGTTTATATTAAGTAATTGTATTAAACGATTTTAAACAATGCATCTATGTTTTTATTTTAGGCAAAGCATTTCCCAACTCGTTCGAGTCTCTAGTAAAGAAGGTCTGTCGGTATCTGTTCCACGTGTTGGCACACATCTACTGGGCTCACTTTAAAGAAACTGTAGCTCTGGAGCTGCACGGACATTTGAACACACTGTATGCACATTTCATCGTCTTTGTCAGGGAATTCAACCTGGTTGACTCCAAGGAGATTTGCATCATGGATGACCTATCTGAGGTGCTGTGCACCCCCCTGCCCCCCCATACGCACAATCATGTGACTGAGAGATGATCCTTCTGTCCCAGTCACAGAATTCTTGAATGAAGCAGAAGAGGAAGAGGAGGATAAACAGTGTGAAGCCTCTGGTCTGGGTTAAGGGCTTTGCTCTGCCCTGTCCATCTCTGTTTATTACATCTTAATAACAGCTGGTCAAAAGGAGGGAAAGGTCTGCAATTCTACCAGCATCGATTGGCATGAATATTTCCTTCAGGACAAAAACTAGCTGTCTGCCTTGTTTTTTTATATATAGGAACAATTTTGTGTTTTATTTTGTTTGTTCATTATTTTTGCATACGCGCTTTCAGAGGTTGTTTGTTTTTCCATTTGTTTAAGGGAACGGTGTTTCTATCTGTGTCTTGGATATATACAAAGGCATAAACAATTATCCTTGGCCTCTGGCTCCCCCTTGCGGAAGTAATGAAGTCCCACGTCCACTTTATTCAGTATAAACTGAATAAACTTTATTCAGTTCATGTCCCGCCTTCACACAGTAATTTATCACATTACAAACACCATTTATTTTTATTTTTTTTTACTTTTCAGCACCATTTTAAACCATGCTTTAGTTAATTTTTGGTTTTATTTGTATATCCAAATTGATTTGTTTTTAAGTTTAAAGGTGTATCTTAGGACAAACTCATGATTCATTGATGATGGATTTGAATGATGCTGTGGAGAAATACTGAATTTGTTTAGTAGGTTTTATGACAAGGACATTAGCAGCACCGAGAGATGCGCTGATGGAGGCAACAATTGCCGCATGGCAGCTGACTTGCGGTGTTGCTGTAAAGCCGCAACCTAAGCTGGTGTCGTAACCCCTGCTTTTTATTTCTCTTTTATTCTAAGTTATCAGAGGTCATAAATATTGTGGCGTCACGAACATGTAGAACATGCACATTTTTCCTTTTTTAAGAAACATTGTAACTATATGTATAAAAACACAATAATTGCCTTTAGCGAGAGAGGTTTGCCTTTCCTATTTTTATTTATTTTCAGTTTTTGTAATCTATTTGCGGAGTTCGTCAGTTCTTGCTTTTAAAGTATTTTAAGTTAAACGCCACTTAATATTTTAAGCTCTGCGCAGTATAATCAAATAAAAACAAAAATGCCACTTTATTTTAGTGTTTGTCCTTGCCTTTTTAATACGACAGCTGTGTTTGCATATGTATAAAATGATATAATTGCCTATATACTGACAACCTTTATATAGGCTTAACAGAATTTGTACGTATAATATGCGGGGGTCAACACACGCTCTGCACTGTCTCAGTATGGGCACAAGATGGCGGATTTGCAAGACATTTGAGCATTTGCACGCCGTGTTTCGTTTATGAATATTACGTCAGCGGATGATTTGGGAGGTTGCTAAGCAACGCCAATATGTACATATTAATATTCATAAGATTTATAAACTTGCAGTAGACAGTCGTGCACTAAGTAACATGAACGAGATTAGCCAAAGTATTTGTTATATTACTTTATTTTTCAAACTGAACAATCGGTCGTGTTTTAATATATATATATATATATATATATATATATAAAGCAAGCATAAAACAAGGGCATTTTATAAACGTTAAAACGTGCATAGTTTGTCATTTAATACCCTGAGAGTTTTACTTAAACGTACATCTCAACTGGAGCCTTTTCGAAATAAAAAAAAAAGTTTTCCGACACTGCGTCTGTATTTTTAACTGAAGCGTCATCGTTACATGAAAACATAAATTCTGCTCTCATGCGTGTTGTTATATACACCCAAAACAGCTGTTTAACCTACAAATACTGGAAACGCGTAAATTCATACGTCTTTGCTGTTTGGACATTTAACTCTTCTTCTTACTGACACACCGAAGCTGGTGGACTCGCGCGGTTTAAAGCGCTCCATGCCGCCCTCCTCATCCAACGTCTGCGCGCTGCAGGTCGGTGTGGGCACCCTAATCGTGTTTCCAAACTTTGAGTAGTCCACAGCATACATCCCATCCTCTTCGGACACTGTTGACACAAACCTGTGGCCCCATAATATCTCCTCGGACAGGTAAGATGTGCGCGCTTGGGTGGTGATACCGGTGGTCTCCACAACCCCTTCTAGTATAACAATCACCTCGATGTCTTCGTGCTGCAGATCAGCCGCTGACAGATCGTACAGCGGGCTGTTTTTATCTATAATATGACTGATGATGAGAGGAGACACTAGAAAGATGCTGTTCGTGCCCACTGGATTGTCCATCTGGATGTCTATCTGATCCAATGGCACCAGTTCGCCTTCCTTGGTGACAGTCTTCCTCACTACCTGCATGTGGACAGTTGCGCTGATGATCATGCTCTTCCTCAGGTCACCGAGGCGAAACATAAAGCACAGTTTGTTATTTCGGACGGTTATGACGGCATGTTTGCTAAAGATCAGAGTTTCTGCACGGCGGTTGGCTTGCGCCGTTTTCATAAAGATGCATCCGAGCATGATGGCATTGATCACCAAACCTACTATGTTCTGAAGGATCAATATAATAATGGCCGATAAGCATTCCTCCGTGATCATCCGACCTCCGAAACCGATGGTCACCTGGACTTCGATGGAGAACAGAAAAGCCGAGGAGAACGAATGGATGTCCGTTACACACGGCACAAAGTCGTCATGTTTCGCGTCCAGGTCTCCGTGCGCAAAGGCAACGAGCCACCAGATCATCCCGAACAAGAGCCAAGTGCACAAGAAGGACATGGTGAAAATAAATAAAGTATGAAGCCATTTCAGGTCCACCAGCGTGGTGAAAACGTCTTGTAGAAACCGTCCTTGCTCGCGTATATTCGTATGCGCGACGTTGCATGTCCCGTTCTTTGCGACGAATCTTGCTTTGCGCTGTTTTGTTTTAAATTTCGGCTGTAACACATCCTCCGCCAACCGAGTCAACAAATAATCCTCCGGAATGAGTCCTTTTCTGGACAACATAGCTGGTCCATACTACAGTCCAACGGCCGCGGTAGTGAGTTGTAACATTTGTCTTAAAGTCATTCGGTCAAAATCCGTCTCTATCCAGGCGGTGAGCAGCGCAGTTGCTCAGCTCAGGTCCCGTGGGAAGACGCCGCTTTTAGTTCTCCGGCTGCCGTTGCCAGTCAAATGCAACCGGATATTTCTCGCCCATCCTAAGATGTGACTTTGGCCGCAAGAACGTGTTCAGCACAGGGCATGCGTGTTTTGCGCTTTCAAGTTAGAAACCTTTAGCAAGCGCAGTAAATGCTTCAGGAGGGCGCCAGTTCTATGCCGTCATATTCCACACTGGTATCGTAGCATAATATAATGTACTATTTATAACATCGTGCTATTAAATAGAAAAGTATACAGAACACATTTTTCGGTTTTAGCAGACTATTCTCTACTAAATAGTCCCGAGGCACGACAATGGATAATTTATATAACATGTTCGCTTTGCTCTCAAAATCTATGGCCATGAAACTGCTGTCTAAACAAAATAGAAATAAGAAAACTGCCTTTAAACAAATGCCTTTTAAAGTCTTTAAACAAATTATAATAATTTATTAATACTTGTAGTTTTTAGCAACACACACTAAATTACATTTACACACAGAGAATATTAAATATTAAAGACTAAAGAAAAAGAAACAGTACTAAATATTTTATTATTAAATGATTAACATTTTATGTACAAATGTGATAGCAGTAGTAAATATTTCATGGTACAATTGCACTTTTAATGGAGGTCCCTCAAGATCATTTGTCTGCCTGTACGAATGATGCAAACACACTGTCCTGTTGACTGAGGAGAATCTCTGGTTTGTCAAACTCCAGAATGACGCCTCTCTTCATCACAATCACCTGGTCTGCATTCAGGATGGTGTGTACACGATGCTGCAGAGGAGCAAACAGTCAATGTTATATTTTCCTTATGTACCTGAGACTTATGTACCCACTCATAACACTAAAGTCATCTGCTATCCCAAACATCAGTTACAGTAATTGCTGGAAAACATTTCAGGAGAGTTTTGAAGGCATTCAGACTTGGAATATTTAAATATGCGTTAGTGAATATTACATTTGACTTACAGCTATAGTGACCACAGTCCTATCAGCAAAGGCAGTCATCACGACTTTTTGTAGAATGCTCTCCTACAAAAGAAGCAATTATTATGTAGGCAGATAGACAGACAAACATTCCTTTAGTTTGCATGTTCAATGTCCCAAATTTGAAACTGATTATTTAACTGGTTTCAGCATGAAGATATTTCATATATTCAATACAGTGTCTCAGACTTTTGGGTCTTGTGTCTTTACACTTGTAAAGAATTATGTGTGGTGTATAAACATTCATGTAAAACCACATAAATGTTTTTCCTTCACTTATAAATGTGAAAGAGCTCTGAAGGCAGAGGGACAGGAGAGAATAATGCTTGACAGTGAATTGAGGTCTTGGCCTCTGGGGATTTTCCGTTTACCTCTCAACTATTGGACTTCTAACACACACACTCACAGTAGCCATGTCTATAGATGCAGTGGCCTCATCCATAATCAGAATACTGCTCTTCCGCACGAATGCACGCGCCAGGCAGAATAGCTGTCGTTGCCCCTGGCTGAAGTTCTCCCCACCTTCAGTTATTATTGCATCTGAAACACAAAGTTCAATTAACAATCATTGCAGTAACTCTGTTGTGACTCATAATCTATTGTGAATACCTGGCAAAACATTTTATAGGTTTGTAGTGAGACGTCTTGAAGTAATGCATTATTTCATTTGCCGGCCAATCATTCCAAAATGAGATTTCATTCTGCATAAGGCCGCTAGTCAGGCTAAGGCTCAGTCCTACTTTTTCAGTCTAGTCTCTAAATTCTGTTTCTGTCATAAGGCATAGTAAAGAACACCTTCCCTTAGCAAGCATTTTATTGGCTTGACAATACATTTTTTTAAATATAAAGTCTTACCAAGTCCTCCATGTAAAGTTTTGACCACAGGTTTGAGTTGAGCGATTTCTAATGCTTCCCACAGCATGGCGTCTGTAGCCTTCATTTCTGGATCTAGATTAAAACTAAGGAGAAAAATACATTATACTCACACTTCTCAGTTTCAATTCAGGGTTACATAGTTATTATGGCTCTCTGCTGCTACTATGGTATACCAATAGATACAACAGCAGTGACATATAATACATAAATGCTTTTTCCTGGTTGTATTTCATTAAAATGTAAATCTTGAACAGTTCAGTGTTTTAAATCCTAATACTTTAAATCCTTGAATGCAAATCTTGCTGTAAGATTTTAGATATAAATTGATCGTTGTGATCAAAAGCACATTATTTGTAGATTGTAATTAAAATCTGACAAAATCTTTAAATTTGTCATGACAAATTCACAATAAAAAAGCTTACAGTTAATTTACATATTCAATATTCAGAGTAACTCAGATCTGATTCTATTTAAATCCGAGACATTTACCGGATGGTTCCGCTGAATAGAAAGGGATCTTGGAGTATAATGGAAAAGCGAGATCTCAGCGTCTGAAGAGGCAGTTTTGCTATATCAATGTCATCAATGATTATTCGCCCTATAGGAGTAACAGACAGTCTCCAATCATACATATAAAATACCTGTCTCTAATAATACATACTGTGATGGAGTTAATATTATATAGCCAGAGCTGAAGGAGAAAATAATGAGTCACCCTCAAATGTGTCCACCATCCGGAAAAAAGCTAATGAGAAAGATGATTTGCCGCTTCCTGTTCTACCACAGATTCCAACCTACAACAGATCAACACAGTTTCCATAATTCATTTAAGCAACCATTTACCTTTCACAACCAATTTATTAAGATATAATCCCTTTACTGGAATATATAATCCCTAATATGTAAAATAAGGTTACTAGTTGTGTGCTGCATTGATGTGTAAATTATAGCATGAATAAAAATATGTAATCTCGAATTAATTTTGTTACCCTGTTAATTTAACAGGGTTTGTGGAGGTCTCACACCACAGCAAAGATCATTGGTCGTACCTTTTGTCCAGGGCTGATGTGGGCGTTGACGTGTCTAAGGACAGGTTTTAGGGTGCTGTCGTACCTCACGCTAAGATTTTGAATCTGAATTTCACCCCGCTGAGGCCAGCCTTCTGGAACCTGAGACCCAGCTGAGAGATACAGAAAGATGAGGTGGAGACAAATAACTTATTCTGATATACTTACATTTGTTAAATATTGGCATCGTCAGTTTGGCTGTTTTGCGAGACAGACTATTGAAGGCAGAGAGAATTGTCTGCTTGGATGTGAAGAATGTGAGGGAGGCTAGTTGGCATGCTAGTTTTGATGTTGCTATAAATGGCACTCTGTACTGTATACAGAATTCTGCTGATCTGTTCTTTTTGTGAGAAAATGCAATCGCTATTGCACACGTATTAGTGGACTACTTGTTGTTCTCTATAAAAATTCTCAATCGTTACATCACAATACATAACATTTATGGAATTAGCACACTTTTATCCAAAATGGTTTGCATTCAGTGCACTCAAGCTAATCCATCTGCGAAAAAATTAAACCCATGACCTTGGTGTTGCGAGCACCAAGTCACCAAAACTTCTGACAGAGAAGAAGGTATTAGGATAAACGGAGAAATGTGGATGCAGACAAATAATGGCCTTATAGGTGCAGTGAAAATAAGACTGAAGCAGCAGCAGTAAATGTGGGTCATTTGTCACATGATACTCACACAGCAGACCCTCATAGTTTTCAGGTTCTGTCTTCAGCAGAGCCTTTATTCTCTTCACAGCTCCAAGCTGCACCTCCATATCTGCCAGATTACGGACCATCCAGTTCAGGTAGTTGGACACCTGATAATACATACAGTATAGAAGGTCTTGGTTATGTACAGTATGTAACTTCTGTTGGATGGATGGAATGTTGTGTTGATATAGTGACACTAGAGTTTTGCTCTTGGGAGTCTTGGGAGATTTCGCTCCAATCTCATCTGATCTTTATATAAATGTCCAATGAAAACTGGCAAGTGTAATTTTCATGCCAGTCTCCTCCCTGGATAATCGGGAATTACAGGGAGATGCCATGCAACAACGTCAGATTTGTGCTGAGGGGGCTGACAGTGATCAGGTCAAGCGGGACACAATGTCTCGTTTCCAATTTTAGGAAACAGGTTGCCTAGTAACCGAGACGCTCCCTTTCTGTCACTCACTTTGACGTTGTGTCGATGTGGTGACAGCAGGAGTCCCTACGCTAGGTGCACAGGGGATGAACTGTGCTATGGGGTGTTGCACAGCGAACAAAGCCGTCAGCTGTAACCGGTGTTAGGTTTCACCAATAGGCAGCTGCACTTTCCTAAAGCTACAGGTGATGGCCTTTTTAGATAATTTCCAGTTTAGCATAGACAGATACAGCAAAGCATCTCATGAACGGTGGAACACTACATATCTACAGTAAGTATCATGTGGTAGAAACAACATAAGGACTTTCTTGCAACTTAGTGCAGAAAAATCAGATATCTTCCTGTTAGCTCAACTGGTAGAGTTTTGCGTTTACACCACAAAAGTTGTGGGTTCGATCCCAGGGGAAGGCAAGTCCTGATAAAAAATATGTGTACCTTGAATTCACTGTAAGTCACTTTGGATGAAAGCATCTGCCAAATGACTAAATGTAATGTAAATGTACTTAAATATCTGGGTGGAGACTGGCACGCATAGCAGATGGATAACTGCAGCTCTGTATTTTGACTAGATAAGCTTGTCATCTTAGAATGACATGCATAGCCTCTCATTTGTACACCTACCATAAGGGCGTATGTGAGTCCCAGCCCCACCAGCCCAGTGGACAGATGATTAAGCAGTGAATTGGTGATGGAGGCCACAGCTGCTATCAGGACTATACAGGCCCCAATGTACTCCTGTAAAGAAACAACAGTATGTTAATGCTTCTGAGTAAAGTCTTCAAACATAGAGATTTTAAGCTTATTAAGAAGTTACATCCCAATACATTGATTAGATTTATTATTGCCGTTATTTAATCATTAAACTTGGGCATGTATATCCTAATTTATCTTATATTATCTCATCCCATTTTATCTAATAAAAAATACTTTAGCAACCATCAGATTAACTGAAATCTAACTGACAACTAATTAGACCCATTATTAGCATACAAAATTAGCTATGCTAAACCTGGAAAAGAATTTAGTGTCTTATAATTTGTGAGGAGAAACTCACCATTCGAACCTCCAGCCAGCGGTTAGCGGCTGTGAGGAAAAGAGAGGCCATGTTATTGGCATCAGTGAACTCTAGAAGCCTCTGTCTGAATCTAGCCTCATACCTACAGAACACCAAAGCAATCCATGAATATATTTCTATTTAAAGCAATGAACATTTGCTTTACACGTATGAAAATGTCTTGATAAACAGACATAGTTTGTTAAGTATCAGTTTGCTCACCTGAAAGCTCTGATAGTTGTGAGTCCCTCTACGGTCTCAGAGAAGTGTGAGAGCAGAGGAAGCTGTGTACTGTCTTCTAACTGCTGAAGATCTCTGGGAACAGATACATGAGTCACTTCTTCTAAACATCTCAATACATCTGACATTCTCTTATAACTGTGCTGGTTAAAATTCATAAATATGGTAAAATGTTGCAGCCCTCAATTGCAGTGGATATGATTGGTGCGGAGTATGTTGCATGTAAGAGGTGCATTCTGATTGGTTACTTGGATGCCACTCTGAAATATTTCTGGATGAAGTAACAGGTGACGGCTAGCGGTGGCAGAACGATGAGAAAAAACGGAGTGACGTATGAGATCACGCCCAGCGCTGACACACACAGCAGCGTAGAGCGACTTAAACACTCAAGAGTTGCTGGAATGTGCTGAAGGAAAGAGAATAAGATAAGATTTGTATTGTGACTGCAGAGCTTTCAGTTAACAAACATTACAGCAAAATTCTGCTTATAATAGTGACCCAACAGGGGTCATTAAGTATTGATGGTGGAACTGTTACATCATACCTGATCTATTGTATTAGTATCAGAGGAGAAGCGATTTAATATGCTTCCCAATGGAGTCGTTTCAAAAAGCCTAAACAAGAAAGAGAAAAAAGGTGAAATCAGAACTTAAGGTGACCTTTATTCGTTAAAACTTGTTAAAGGGATAGTTCAGTTTTCCCCCAAATAATAATTTTTATTACTTCATTATTATGAGTAATTATTCAAATTTTATTACATTACAAAGAGTTTATTTTTTGGTGAGCTATGCCTTTAAGAAACTGCTATTTACAGGTTAGCACATAACACTCTGTCTGTTCAGCGTCCCACTGTTCACATGCACTTAAGCTGTTGCCATGATACTAAAACACTGTTTGCTAAATGAGTCAATAGAAGCAATAAAAAGACATCATATATAGATGTTCACATAAACTCTTGCTGTCTAATGTAAACACACACACACTTCTCCATTTAAATGGTGACATTCCATAGACCTACTGTTTTTATACACGCTAGTTATGTATACAATATAAATTATATATATATATATATATATATATATGTGTGTGTGTATACATATATATGTGTGTCTGTGTGTGTATGTATATATATATATATATACACACACACACACACACACACACACACACATACATACTTATAGAAGTCAATCTTATGAGTGAGCTATCACACATAACATACAATAGTAATAATCCACACAGACATCGCATTAGGAACTGCATGCGTCACAGAGCAATGTGAAGGTTTAAATATACCTCATTGGCGCAAGTATAATATTATTTAGCAGACTGTGATGCAGCTCTCTAGCTGCCTGTAACCCCGTCCACTCCACAGCAACAGATGTGGCCAAACACAGCATGATGCCCAAACAGCACAGCACACTGAACACCAGGAGGTATGTCGGGTGGCTGAATCCCACCTCCTGCGGGGAGAGCAACGATACAGTGACTAGCTGACAGAGTAAACCTGGTACCTTTTGCTTGGGTTAAAGTTGAAAGAATGGATTTTTGCACAGAAAGGGTGGGTAAGTAAGTCTATTATTAAGTCTTATTAAGTATTATTCTAATGCAATTGTTATTGTTACATTAAAAACAGTGGGATAGTTAAATCTTTCATTTATTTGTGGTGTTATCCCTGTGTCTGCTAGGCTACCATTGCAAAGATCAGAAAGGTTGATATATTACTGGTATTATAATACCAATAATTCTTGATTAAAGACACTCAATATATAATATTATATAATATATAATATTAACTCAATTCACTAAAACATTTAAACACAGAAATGTGAATTAACCATTGACAAAGCTGAAAACAACAAGATGAAATGATTGCTTCTGTTTGATCAGGAACAGTTGTCTGACAATATGAATAAATACAAAAGGGCCAAAATGGGGCAGTTGTTTTCTACTGGTTAAGGAGTCGCGTTGTAATCAGTAGGTTGCTGGTTAATTCCAGTTTCAGCAGGTAGCAACTGAAGAGCCCTTCAGCAAGGCACCTAACCCCTGATTGCTCCCTGGGTGCTACAGTGATAGCTACCCACTGTTTCGTGTGTGTGTGTTCATTATTTGCAGTGTGTGTTCACTCTTCGCGATGGATGAGTTAAATGCAGAGGTCATATTTCGGTAATGCTTAACCATAACTGACAAAAGCATGTCACTTTCACTTTCAAAATGGAGGTACTTAAATATTTATGGTTGAAGGTGAAAAAGTTAGCGTTACAGACTCTCTTTATGAAAATATGCTGGACTTATATGAAATATGCAGAACAGCCATGGAACTGAGATGTGATTTCCTTGCATATAAGAGTGTGCGCTATCAAGAGAGACAGTCATCAGGTCTTATCTGAGTATAAACACGATGCATTTTAAGCACCTGATCTAGCCCAGCCAAGGTTTGTCAGATAAACTTTAAAGTGAACAGTTTCCTGTTTCTATAACCGTGAGCCAACAGAAGTCTAGTCCTAGTTTTGTTATCTGACCTGTCACAGACTAAGCCTGACACAACATGTTCTGTAGCCTCATGGTCAGTGTCAGGGTCTATTAATAAAGTGTTTGTGCTTGGCTCTTAACATATGGCTTGCTAGCACTGCTAACAATGGCAAAACCAATTAGTTTGCACCTTTAATATAAAACACAATCATTAATACACCTGCTCTCAGTGTGGCTTAAAAGACAGAGGTTGGCCCACCTGGCAACCACCTAGAATAACCTTACAACTGCACGGCAACACATTAAACACCATTTAGATCGGCCTGGTTACTGCAAAGCATTGACCTAGCAACACTCTAGCAACACTCTAGCAAGTCTGTATGTACTTCACTTGTACTGTCACCATGGCTCACCTGCACTAGGGAGCAGTTGTGTACGGCTGCCTCAATTTTGGCCGTGATGACTTTGGAGGTCCAGTGCGCAAGCCAGTAGTCGATGGCCACCAGAAGGGAGTGTTTTAGGAGCAGGGACAGCAGAAGCAGGAGGAGCAGCAGAGGACCTGCAGAGCTCAGGTACGTCCCACAGGATCTCCAGGGGATAGTGGTTCTCTGCCTCATTACACAAGACAGGCTATCTTCATCATCGCTCTCCTCAGGCTCTGGAGTGTAAAAGCGAGGGAAAGACAATTGCCTCTATTTTTCTCTGGTATGACACCATAGAGGAATTGTTCCTACAGTTTAATGGGTTTTAAGTCAGACAACCCCCCCAACCAAGACCCCAACACATCTCTGTCCTTTGTAGAGGACATTTTGTTTAGTTTATCTGAAGCTGTAAACTGTAATTTTTTTGGATAAAAAACAAACACTTTAATTATAAGTTTAGCAATTTCCAGTTATTAAGCAAGTACATAATTGATCAATGTTTAAAATCTAGCTCCTTTACCACAATGACAATAACATTATGACTAGTAATTGGTTTTCTATTTTAAAACCAAGTTTTAAAATAGTTTTCTTTCTATTTTAAAACCATTTTAAAACCATTTAAAACTAAAGTGCAGTTAAAAATCAGCACTCTGGAAAAGCTGAGAGTGAGGTGTGGACTGCTTAAAAAGGAAACAATGAAGTAAAAACAGCAGACTGAAAGTCGATAGAAAAACAGGTGTGAGTATTCAGTTGCAGGGAGTCCCACAGTTGCTTTTAAAAACACAAGTGTAGGTGGATGCTGAGAAACAAAAAAACAAGCTATGAATGCAGAACTCCAGGCCCAGTGTGGTGCTGTTTTGTTTGAACGTACGTTATGAATTATATGCAATTGTTTGTAAATACTCAGCACATTAGCCATCCGAGAAAAATGGTGAGAAGAAAATGTGTGCTACAATCTTTTGAAAGACAGAATTATCTTCACATTCATTATTCAGTCTATCCACCACGGTCAGTAGGTGATAAATGCTACACCAACAATTCTTTGCCAACAAATTTAAAGTACGTTATGTCTGCCAACCTGACACAAGGAAATTGTGTCAGTTGTGTCTATAACACTTAGACACAATGAGCCAGTCGTGAGCAGACTAATTAATCTCATTGGCATTTGCTTGACCTAACTGTACACAACCTACATGCTACCATTTTGCACATAGGCACACAATTTTTTTTTCTTTATCTGAGCCACGTGACCTGCAAATGTCATGTGACTCATCGCTCTGGAACAACAACAGTGGTAATGACAGTGCTGATTGGCTGAGACACCAGATGAATTTGCCCAGTCTTAAGCGCCTCACCCTTCAGTCAAAGGTGCTTCAGTCAAAAGAATGGAACCATACAGTCTTTCAAACAACCTTTCAGTAACCTTTGATATTAAGAAGAAAAAAGTTAGGAGTTTATGATTTGGCCAGCTAAGATTAATTCATCTGATTCAGTGCCAGTACTAAAATATATATAACTCAGACTGAGCACCAATTATATGGCAGTTCGCCAATTTACTGTGAACTTTGATTTAAAAAAAATCAATTACAGTCAAGCAGTATGTTCTTTCAGAGAATGGCACTTAGGATTTCGGAATTCATAGGTAATTCAAATCTCTGGTCTCATTGACAAGCTGGCTGTAAACATTCCCATCAGTCCTGGATTCTGAGGATTCTGACAGGTGGTGAAAGCGGGAACCAGTTGGCACAGCAATGATTCCAGGACCCTGCCTGGGAAAGTTTAGCATGCCACCCCTCAGAGATCCTTTTATGGGTGGATTATAGACCTGGAGACCAAAACTGCTGCATATATATTTACTGCAGCAATCAGCAAAATTGTACTAGAGCCCAGGCAGATATATCTATAAAAAGGGTCTTTACAGCCTAGCTTACAGGGAACGTTCTCAAGCACCGTGGGGCTTGCAGGAAAATGTATTCTTCTGTCACTGCGCTATGTAAGCAAGATAGATTTAACTCTTACCTTCCTCCTCTTCCTCAGTCTTCAGGGTCTCTCTGGAGTACATTCCTCGCCTCAGGTTTTTTCTTTCCAGCACTGTCATATTGTCATGTACTATCTCCTTCAACACAAAACAAACAATGGAGACTGGTGACAAAAAACAGGGTGAAGTCCGGAGTGTCAGTTCTGTTGGCCACTAGATGGCATTTCAGAGACCTGTTAAAGCACTTTAACAAATCGTTGTGTATTTTAAAATCCCTTTCAACCTGCAATTTCTGATTTCTAGACTTTTTGACTTTCTGACTGATAGTTTCCCTCAGAAACCAACGCCCAAAACAGGGACACTTGAATTTCCAACAACTAAATATGCAGCAGATGTTGACAAATATTTAACTTTATAAACCGAAATAAACACTGTCCCTTTAAATAAATCTTCTCTGGCATCTCATTCGTTTCTGCAACTACCTTCTCAAACTCCTGATCTTGTCTGTGCATGAGTGTCTTCCACTGTTCAAAGAGCTCCGGCTGAGAGTTCTGGATGTCCTTCAAGGTTCCTTCTGTCTGTATGCTGCCATCCTTCATAGCAATGATCTACAAAACAAGACAACATTCATCACTCTCTAAACTTTCCCGACAGACCCCTGATGTCAAAATCGCAAGGGTAATGCCTTGAAAAACACAGTCAATACGTAACACCGAGCTGTCCGTCCTGACAAATTAATGTGTAAGCAACAGGGATTTCCTAATAGAGTTGAGTGCCAATGTTTTTTCAGGCCTGTATTGATTTATCAGGGAAGGAGATTAATAACCAGAGAGAGGTTAAAGCCAAATTAAAGCCAGAGAGAGACAGACAGCAGTTTATTTATCTCAAACAACAATAAGGTCAATGGTGACAACGAAAACTGACGTGAAAGTGTATAAAATGAGAGTGATGTGGAGAAGAATAGACAGGATTAGATTGATGTCCGTTATAAAGAATGCATTAAAATTTACAATGCGATACGACTGTTCTGTGCACAAAAATCTGATTTTTTTTAGTAAATTTAATTAGATTTCTTTTCTGTAGGCCAGTCTGTTTTGGTCTATTTTATTTAATAATGAATTTTGTTATTTTGGGTAAGTATGTACCAATCATTATTTAAAGTTCTATTTTGTTGAGATATAAATAAAATACACAACAGGCTTCCTGAGAAATCATTTCTAATAGTTTTGGGGTGAGGTAAAGCTCATGCTTTGTGAAATTTGACTTGTGTGTGC
>JBAJNP010004774.1:0-31913 GCA_036877545.1 Yasuhikotakia modesta | reverse complement strand
ACACACACACCTCTCTCAAACGAGTTCTTAATATCATTGACTTCAACTTGAGATCCAGACACTCTAAATATTCCCTGATGCTGGAGACCTGAGAGAGAGAGAGAGAGAGAGAGAGAGAGAGGGAGAGAAACAAGTTTTAAAATGAAAAACTGAGTCCAGAAAACTTCCATTTTCTAATTAAAGATAATAAATGAAGGAGAGAGACGGCAATCAGCTTCTAAAAAAACATCCGTCAGTCTGGATTAGCTTTTAATAGAAAGCTTGGCTAAGGGTCAGAACAGATTAATTAAAAACTTTTCTGCTGTACAGCTCCAGAAAAGACGGCCACACACAGAACTTTGGGTTCTTATAAAAGACACACAATAGCTACAATTGCTTTGGCACAAGCACTGAATATGATAAAGAACTCTTGGACTTAACATCCATTGACAGTGACTGGGAAACGCACCGTATAAAAGCGTCCGACTCAAACTAGTTTCTGCACGTCTCTGCATGACACACAAAACGTGACCTGCAGTAATTCTAACGCTCTCAGGGCAGCGTGTTGGATCAACACCAGACTGAATAACTGAGAGGCCAATAGCCAGACAGATACTGGATTATGCAGCTGTTGCAAATTCATCGAAACAAGCTGCGATGCATAACAGTTTTGAGTTAAACATGAACAGAAATCAGTTATTGAACTTTATTCACTTATCAAGTACATGAAAGACCAATGTTTGAAAATCTTACTTAACTTGGTTCACAACAGTAGGTTTATAGTACAGATTTATCATTTGAATTGTTAGTAATGTGCGTTTGACTTCATTTGACTTGGTAATGATTACATAATGAGCTGTATGTAAAGTAACCTGCAATTTTAGGTTTCAAACACAGATGGCGACAGAGATGCGAAAGTTATGGATTGCAGCTTTAAACAGCTGCATGACTGTTGACCTGATCTTTGGGCTGTTATGCTGCTATAATGCCAATAAGAAGCTGCTCTGTGGAATTATGGGTAATTTATGGTACGTTGTAAGGCAATTACAGCATAACTTACCATACAGGTTGATGAATCGAATGCAGCTCTCGACAACTCTTGGTATTGCTTGTCCAGAGTCCTGAAAACAAGGTTAATATGGGCATAAAATGAGGACACGTGCTAAACAATTAGTCTACACCAGACTGACATTTTTACAAACATTAGTAAGACACCACACCCCACATATCATCCATGTCAGAGATAAAAGGATAATCCTTTATGTTCCTTCATGGCATGTCCAAACATACCATTTGTTGTTCCAGTACAATTTAACAGTGCAGAAGTGCGTCTAAACCCGCCCCAGTCAAACCATTTGATGAGATGAAGGGAAAAATGACAAGTTAATTCTATATGCTAACATGGCTCTTGAGTTTAAATAAGCCTTACGCCAAGGATGTTGGCTACTGCTGAACACGACTGAACACTCTACATGACTGAAATGCTTGCGTTAATCCAGCTATGTGATTCGCGCTGCCTGTCATCTCTGAACCGCTTGGCAGCTCTCTATCATACAAGCTTTTAAAAGCACGGTTATCTGCCTTTAACCCAGGGAATGTGCCAAGCCTGAATGCCGTGCCTGTGCCAGGAACAGAGGCTGTTCTCACAGGACATAGACTTCCCAGAGAAGCTCTGTGCACCACAGTGCAACACAGTGGAAACAAAATTTGAAACTTTAAAATATCCGCAAACAAATTCTTTAAAAAAATCTACTGGTTAATAAAAACCAGGCCCACATTGCACTTTAGTTTTACTGCACTGTAAATTGTTGTTCAAATGTATGTTTTTTGTTTATAATTTTCTTATTTCTTCACATACATTTTATTTGACTTTAAATATTAAATATTAAATAAGAGTTTTTATCTTCTGAAAATATTTTTCCTTTGTCTTTTTAGCCAAGAAGGATGTTCTTTAATCTCTGACACATACAGTTCACAATCCCGCAGCAATGGGCAAAGGTGATTGGAGGTTGGGCTACAGGAAGCTGAGACAGACATGCAGCAATTAGCCAATCAGAACGAGCCGACTGTTTCTGTACCTGATGTCTTGTGTGAGAGTTCCGTCGTCCGCGGCTATGAGAAGAGGACAGCAGAACGTGAGAGAGGACAGCCAGAGGGTGAGAGAGCAGAGAAACAGGGAAAGAGGCGATTCCCAGGTTAATTGGTCCCAGCATTAAAAGCCACCAACAACAGCCTGTAACATTAATATTAGTCCTCCAATGACATCATCATTAGCTCCAGCGTCACAGAGAGAAAAGGAGGGGGGGTGCTGATGCAATATTGCATTCACTTGTCATCTAACTCACTTCATCGCACAAACACACAAACACACACACGTTTTATCTAAATGATATTGCATGCATGTTTGTCTGTCATTTTCTCATCCATGTGTCATTCCAAATAACATGGGTCACATTTTTTTGGGTGAAGACAAACTTCACTTATTACTTAACTCACTCTCATGTATGACCTTTTTCTTCTGTGGAACGCAAAAGATGAGATTCAGTGGTTTTGTGTCCATACATTGGTCAAGGTATGCCCCTGTTGTTTGGTTACTAATTTCAAAACATCTTCTATGTTCTTCAGAAGAAACAGTCCTACAGGTTTGGAATGACATGAAGATGAGTAAATTATGGTGAAACTTGAATTTTTGGGTAAACTATCTTTAAGTGGTTTTCAGTTGCCTATAGGTAACTATGTGGATGTTAATTACCTCAGTCATCTTAACTTAATGTAAACACACTCACACACACTCCCCCCGTTTCCGCTCTGTTTAAAGACGTTCCCAAACAAACGCTCAGTCGAGTAGAAGCGAGTAGCTCTGGATCATTGCGGCTTGAGCGGCGATATTCAACTCAGGTAGCGCGGAACCCAAAGCTGTAAGTACCTTAACAAATGACTCCAAATTGCCATTAAACAGCTTAACGTTAAAAACAGAGCGTGGCCTGGGCCTCTGAGTGCCAAACGGTTTAGGTGGAAGGCTGGGAGGCCTATAAAGAAATATTTACACTTTGAATCTATATTTAAACATCTGAAGTTATTCGTCAAAGATCTGCCTTATCTGAGAATCGTCCCCTATGTATTTACTCTCAACAGTGGGCAAGTTGTAGAATATGTGCTTTAAAGCTACAATTCATTTGTTAAAAAACGTACATAACAGAACAGTGGTCAAAATTATTTTATCTTACCCTACGCAACAGGACGTTTATAATAATGATTTATAATTTGAGCTATCAGGTAGGATCAAAATCTATTTTTAATATTTTTAGCAAACACAAAAATCAAACAGCAGAACATGTGACTTATGGTTATCTGAGGTAAGCCGTGAGCGCTTATCGCTTTGGCTCAATGATCAACACACACCACCGTTCAAAAACATCACATCCACTGGACATCAAAGGCCATGGAAATGCCAGTTCTGCTGGGACCAGCAGGGGGTTTGTGTCCAGGAGACTTTCAGACACAGAATCAGTCCGTTTGCAGTGGGGCGGCTAAAGTCATAACACAAGGTTCCCACGGGACTCAGTTTTATATATTATAAGCTCATTGTAATATTAGGATGCAGTACTCGTTTCGTGACAGAACTGAGGACACGACAACAAGCCCAGCTGGCTGCAAAAACACGCTTGGAAAAGAAAATAAACATTTAATACTGCAACATTATGGTAAAGTAATTCAGAAACCGTTTTTATAGCATCTAATCGGATCTAAATATGTCTAATATCTCAAAGTATCTTCCTTTTATTTGCTTACAAATTGCACCCAGTAGGGAGACATTAAATTTAAAGAATGCGACTGGTGCAAAGGATTGTGGGTAGGAACCCTGGGGAACCGTCAGTGCTGCGTGGACATATGGTGAGTTATGGCAGAGTAAAATCACAGACATCTGTTCTACTGTTTGAATCACTCATTCCTCTCTGATTCTCTTTAACTTTCAGCTCTATTTTTAAGAGCTTTTTCTGTTAGTGACCAAATGATATAATATTTATCTGTAATAGTACTTTACGTAACTTTAAATTTACTGCATGTCTATATTGCTTTCTTAGACAACTAAGAATCAAGGTTAATCAACTGAAATGTTTTACAGGAACAATCTGATACAAATTTGACTGTAATAAAAACAAGAACAGAAACAGATTATAAGTACCTTGTGGTTGCATACTCAGGTCGGTACCCTGCATGAGAGAGAGAGAGAGAGAGAAAATGGTGAGTTCCTGGGGGGATTTGCTTACGCTCAGTAAAACACACTACAGGCCATCTGTACAGGTCTCAGTGTTCACCATTAGGACACTGTTTGGTTTTGCTGAGAAATTCAATTACAAGTACCTGTTTACCTACAAATATTTCACCCAAGTTAAATCCAGCATGAAAACCACTGCCTACCACCTTTAAAAGCTGACAGACTGTGGTTGATTTCAAACACAGATCCTGACAGATCTGTCAAGCCACCCACACGGGCTCTGCAGCCTCTGACTGAACACTGCAGTGTTCACACCAAAAAACAAAAACGCCCTGGGCTCCAAAACATGAAGAGACACAATCTTATCACCCTGTGAAACTAGTAAGAGATGCTGAGAGTGTGAAGTATATCCGGCTCACCGATATACAAATACAGAGAATTCAATACAAATAACAGGTTAAAAAATAAATTGAGTTTTCTTTTCTGAAATAATGGCTTCCTGCTGGTTTTAACTGGCAGATTACAAGTTACAACTTACAAGTACACAGCCAAAGTAATTAGCATAAAAATACAAGCTAATTTGCATATTTATGTAATCTTACATTACACTTAAACATATGCGTCACTATGCATTACACACCATAATATTAAACCAAGTGGCATCTGGTAATGATTTTTGATTAACCTTTTTCAATGTCATTTTTAGTGAAACTTTTATGATTTACAACTGATAAACCTTTTTTGTGAATGTTTTGCTGCCTGCCTATTTTGCTTTTATAATCAATATAAAGCAGATATATTTATCCAGCATATTTACATGTGTCTTAAGTGTCAAAATCATTCTATTTGGAGCTGTTGTACATCATTTATTCTATGCATGCAGTACAGTTTGTTGACCCAACATTTACAGAGCCACAGAAAAGCAAACAGTACCGTCCCCGAGAGTTCTCTTCAGCAGATCATGTTTTGCCTGGAGCTTAGTGATGAGATTGCTGCCCTCCAAATACTCGCGAAATTTCTGTGAAAAATTACAACCATAAGACAACCATGAGACAACCATGAGACCATACACAGTAAGACTTAGGCTTAGGCTAGGATCTTAAGTTATGACTAATTAAGGATACAACTGTTTTTGATAAGTAACAAGCCTAGGTAATTCTAAAAGTGACTTGACTGTTACTTAATTCATACAAAGTGACTTAAATGTGATTTAAATTATACAAAGTGACTTTATTGTGATTCATTCACAAACTCACCATGAAATAGAACTGCTCGGTCTCCTGCTGGTTGGCGCGTCTCTTGGCGATGCTGGGCTTGCTGAGGTAAGTCTCTGACACAGTGGACTTCACCGATTCTGTGGAGCGGCTGTGATGGAAACATTCAGACACATCATAGTCCTCGATCGTCACCATGTCCTGGATGGTAGTGAGGGTGGCTTCTGAGGTCTTCTTGATCTGAAATACAGAAACAAATTCATATAACTATCTACATTTGCCCACCGGAACAATGCATAAACTGGGTTTGAACCTAAAACCTATCTGTTACCAGATCTTCAACCACTATCCCATCCCACACATATCCCACAAGATATGGGATTCACAAGCATCACATTTCAACCCACTAACATTCCAGAATATTCCAGAAATGCTGGAAAAATTCAAGTGACTGCAGGAGGACATAACGTTAGAAAAACACCTTAAGCAGTTTATGAGAGAAAACTTCCCTCTGGCTACCAACACTTGACATGTTAACTGTGACTAATAACAGACCTTGAGCAAAACACCAGAGCAAAGAAATCAATTTACAGCGAGCAGAGAATGACCGTGGGGACACCATCCATTTGAATGTCTCGCAGATTAATTTCTGTCGCTCTCAGTGTCAGACATGCATGATCTGTGAGCATTAGCAGACCTTGAGGGTTCTCATTTATTTACACATATAGAAATATGTGGATGTGTGCTGGTATATGTAGCTTACAAGGACATTATCAATGTGCAATACGACATATGGTTTACAAGAACACTGTATATTCTTACACCAAACGGTTTTNACACACACACACACACACACACACACACACACACACACACACACACACACACACACACATATATATATATATGGCTATACTATGATTTACTTAATGTACTTATAATTCATTTACTTCACAAACTTACCACACAAACATAATAGCAAGGACACTGCAAGGTCTTAAAGAGAAAAAAAGAAGGGAGGAAGATGCTGAAATCTTGTGCAACAGCTCAGAAGAAGCGTGTGTTCCCCCGCTGACAGAAATCTGAGTTTGTTCTCTCACGCTCACACGCTCTTTTGAAAAAGAGATATTTCTGTTTGTACAAACACTGCTACCTGCCCTCAAGGTAAAAGACACACACACAAACAAACACGAACCAGAGCGATGATCTTGCAGCCTCATGCATATATAAACCACAAAAACTTTATTTAACATTGTCTTTGTTGCACATTTCATATATTTGCCATAGTGCTAACAGTAAATAATGCATAATTTTATGTAACTCTAAACCAAAGCTAACCTTAATGTTACTCAGTACCTCAATGCATATTTACACTGAAACAAGGACACCTACTATAAGACTATAAACCTACTAGTTTCCTACTATAAACCTACTAGTTTCCTACCATAAACTTACTAGTTTCCTACCATAAACTTACTAGTTTCCTACCATAAACCTACTAGTTTCTTAAAAACATCATTGTCTTATTGTCAAATTGGATCCGACTAAATAACCTCTGAACAAGAAACCAGTAGCCACACCTCACAGTGTCTAAGACAGTCTGGGTCCAGGTCACCTTCCATCTGTGACTCACTGGCCTGTTGTTGGGCTTATACACTAAGAGCCAATCACAGGTCTCAGCTTGTCTTCTGCCTTTAATCTGTGCGGTGTGGTTTTGGTGAAGAGTCTTTTGTAAGTGATGCACCGCACCTGTCTGCCGGATGTGGTTTACTGGGAAAGTGAATGGTAGTTGTGTCATAACAAAGAGCACAAGACAGGTTACGCTGAGAAGAAGAAATCAAAGCAGGTAAATAAAAAAGCTTTGAAATATAGCAGGTTTCTCAAAGTTCAACTTTTAAACCTCCATGGACAAACACCAAGTAGATGCCTACAGAACAAACACGGCCCCTGCTGACTGCAATTTTATATTAAATACAGGAGTAGCAATTAAACTTCTAACATTGTACATTTGTACAATGTTATGCAATGATTGCCTTTTACAGATTATTATATATTTATATAAATATATTCAGAGCACTTTATTTTGGGTAGCTATCATGACACGTGACAATTGACTTTCAACAAGCGTAAAAATCTCTGAAGAAAAATTACCACCTTTCCATTAACAAACCCATAAAAATTCATTATAAAAATCAATGTATCATTTTAACGCCAATTGTCTGCTCAGTTCTATTAAAGCCGGGACGTTTCTGACCATTGATCAGCACCGTAACACAAGCTGAAGAAAGTACTTGGGATAATTAACTGGCACTGCAAATATTTTGGCACTTCTACAGCACTTTGGCAATCAGTATTAGCACCAGCAAAGAGAACCGCAAACAGACAATCTGTGATTCACAGCAGCTGGATCACGACACAAGTTTTTGATGTTCCTCCCCGAGGTTTATCTGCAGCAAAACAAACAGACACTTCCTACAGAGAACTGCGCCGTGCCTTAGCGGGGCTTTAGTGTGTGATGTGAACAGAATAACTATTGGATAAGGAGAGGAGGGTGAGAGAAGAGGGAGAGATGTAAAGAGAAAGAAAGAGTGAGATAACGCTTGTCAATTTTCCACTGAGAGCGCCAATCTCGTTCTAATCTCTAGTTACATTATTCAATTATGAACTCTGAAGGGGCGATGGGAAAAGAGAGGCTGACAGCTGGATAATTGCTTAAGAAAAATGAAAGGATAACACAGGACGTTTGAAATGACAGACTTACTCTTCCTTTGTGTGAAGCAAAGGTGTGTTTGAGGCCCTGGGGAAAACCTGACAGGATGAGTGCTTGATGGAAGTTATTAGTATAGGGCATAAAGTATTCAGCACTCCTTTGCTTTGCATTTTTCCACTAATGCAGTGAAGGTTCTAGGAAATGACTGGAAAAAACCCTTCCATGTTGGATTTGCACTAGCGCTGCGTCCTGCATCCTGTGGGTGTCTCAGAGACCTTGAGGCTGAAGTCACATGATGATTTCAGCCATCTGAGGAAACCAGGAAGTGTCGTGACCTCACATCCTCTTGCCATTAGCTTCCACTTCCTTTAGTCCCAGTCAGGTGGTCCACTTACTACAAGCACTCTTATTTAAACACATGCATTTATTCAAAGTAACTTTATACAGCACAAAAGTCAAACCATGCTAGTAAAATGGTTAATAATAATCAACTGGTAAATGTTTGGTAAATCATTTGGTGAATTTACAGAAGGTGGCCTCTGCTTCTTTATTATAGGTGCAAAATAAAAAAAACTCTCACTGCCCTCAATAAAGAATCACACATACAGCAACAAGATAACAGGAAGTAGATAAGGGATGAGGGCAGATGTGAGATTCTCGGTTGTCTACGACAGACCCGATTACACCACAAGGAAAGATGGCAGACTTCTTCATCTTCCTGACCAAACGTTTTTTTAAAACTCTGTAGCCGCCAGAACATTCAGCTTTCGTCCTGATTAAATGTTGCAGCCTTGGAGGAGGCACGGATAATAAAATGTGAAAAAGACAGACACAGTGCGAGAGACGGATAAAGGAGATTGCGTTTTTGGAGAGAAGCCTTTCGGTGCGTCACCGAGGTTATCTGGAGGACAGCAAAATTCTGCAGGGAGGAAAAACTATTTCTTGTAAGTCCTTCCGAAAGCCTCTTTTACGAACGGCTCTTGCCAACTCAATTAAGCAAACCCAGCGCAAAGCTGTCTCGCGTTAATGCAACGGGAAGATACGGGATGTGTATTCCTGGATTTGTCTTACTTATTAAACAAGACTTTCAAATTCAATTACGTCTCTCAGTGTTGTCAGCTAAACAAACAGACTTGTTTTGTCCCTCGTCACTGTGAGATGCTGTTGTTATTGAGGAGATGTATTTACCCAAAATTATTTGTACAGTAATTTACAAAAAAAAAAACTGCAATTTGGGGTCTTTGCATGTTGTGTTTAAGATAAAATGTAGGAAAGAATTCTGGGTAACCTGTTGGTACAGCAAAGACCAAGCTGTTGTCAAAAAAATGTTTTAACAATTTTACTGCCCCATTCATTTAATTTTTACACAATGGTCCATTATTTTAGTACTACCCATGTTTAATAACTCATCGACTAACTGTCAGTCAGAGGGCTTTTCTGTGCAAGTGGGTGGTCCTTGGCAAATTTAAACCACTATAAGCCTCAGAATTTCAAACTCAGTTTTGATATACAAGACTTAAAGTGGACCAGACCAGACTATGCCACAGTCAACGGTCTTACTTACCTCTTCATTCTCAATCTTTAGAGTTGCCAGGCGAGACTGCAGCTGCTGGAACCTCAGCAGAAGTTCAGCTTGCACAGGAGGCTGGGCCGTGATCTGACACACCTGAAAAACACAGCCAGACCGCCGATTACAAGAATTCTCCACTATAATTCTCCATCAGAATTACAGAACAGAACAGCGTTCCCAACGGTGGAGGAATCTCGACCGTTGGGAACAAAATTCAGATTCAGACAACAACCATGTGGATTATAACCGGCCCTTTATACAGCAAAGTTTTACTAGCTGAGCGCAGAGGCCACAAAACAACAGGTTGTAAACCATGCAGAGACGTGATATCAGTGGCGAAATGGCCAATTAGGGAACATAAATCCAATAAAAGATCTAAATCACAGCTTGAGGGTGAGAAACGCAATATGATTTGCTCCCAGCGCTCTGCATAAACACCAGACCGGCAGCTGAGATACAATAAAACCCAGTATGAAGCAATCCTGACCACATTCAATTCACAATTTCATTAAAACGCTTTCACACTGTATCCCGTATGACCTCATAGTCTCCACTGTGAGACCAGATTAACACTGAGGTAATGGAAGAAGCATCTATACCATCTCATTCTACCTGCAACCTATATGGGACAACCAATAACAGGGAATGTTCTCAGAATGTTCTCTAAACGTTTACACTAAAATGTAAAAGCATTCATGCAGTAATGTTAGAAGAACATTTTTATCATTTTATTTTACTAAAGTTATACGTCATTCAGATGTCTAGAACATGCAAAACTTTAATAATGTTTTGATATGATAAAATATTAAAAATATTAAATATTAAATAATGTGACACCCTCATGCAAAATAACTCGCTTAGCAATGGCTAACTTCTGCTTTTTTAAAGCTGTGTATTTTCAGCCTTTCTGCAAATAAATAAAACTGAACATGTAAACGCCTGACCACAGCATATTTACAGAAGCTGGGATTAGTTATTCAAAGAAATAACTGTTTATAGAAACTGGATACTAAAAGGAGTTTTAAACGGTCCTGCATAACACACACAACCCTGTAAAAAAAATAAACTTTTAACAAAGTTTACACAGTATTCAAATGTAACTTGACCAAAGAACTGGGTGTCAATGTGGTTTGGTGTGTGTGTGTGTGTGTACACATATGCACGTGGGTGTGTAGGTATGGCTTTGTTCAAATCTGACCTCATCCCCCATATGTGGCTGGAACTCAAATTTGACAGGCGGGCAGAAGGCGGTGGGGTACATTTCCATAAATCGCTGGCGGTCACTGCGGGGGTCCAGACTGTCCACTGCGTTCTCAATGATGTCCAGACCCTCGTGACGAGAGGTCTCCAGGTTATACTCAGCCGAGAGGTACGTCCGCAAAGCCCGATTCAGAGACGCATGGTAGCCCAGATCACAACACTAAACGGGCAAAAAAAACAGAGTTTCTTGTCAGATACCTGCTAAAGATGCAAAGATTCAAAGAATTATATTTATCCCAGAAACATTTGAAAGTCTCTCCACATCCTGATAGCAATCACTAAATGTACTTATGTAATTATTATCTGTGTAACTGTGTCACTGAAGTCAGTCTAAATGCAATGATAGGATGTCCTACTTGTCTGTCAAACTATATATTCATACCTCCACACACTATTGGAGGGCTTTGAAAAATGTTCCATACAGAAGGTGGGACCTTATGCTTTCAAAACTAAGTTGCTATTGCTAGCTTTTCCAAACTAGCCTCTTCTACCCAAACTTTAAATACTCCTGAGGATAGTTTAATAACTGCCCCTATTGTGTGGTTCAAATCCACCACTTATTGGTTAACAGCCCCCCCAACAACTCTTACTAACAGCTCATTTCTGACATCCTAAACCCATTAACCCGAGCGCAGCAGGACACACCAGCAACTGTAGCGTTTGAGAATCTCGGTGCCCAAGATGACCTAATACACCCTGACTGTTCTCTGCTCCATGAGTCTTTATATGGCCCTGGTCTCTGAGGACTGGTGCCAAACAGCCCGTCAGCTCAGTTGCTACGGGCTAATCGTGAGCAACCCTGCAGAAAGTCTGATTCTGACTGAGAGAGCAAAGAATCATGGGAACTGAAATGAGAAACGGTGCCCTGGATAATGAAATATGGGGGATAAATGGGTCGTCCTTGGAGAGGTTATTTAGGATCTACTGAGCCTGTCACAGGAAGAGCTGCTGGAACCAGCGACTCACAAAGCTGCTACCTTAAAAACCCACAGCTTCCCTCTTATTTAAGAATCATACTGGTCTGCTTGGCTCTGCCGGCTTTCTGATTGTTTTATGAGTTCTGATGCTGATAGAGGAATCAAATAGGTCCAGTTTTCTGTCTGCCTTGCTAACTAAATTTAATACTTTTTTCCTCTCTCATCCTTTTTGTCTGACTATTTCTTTTGGCTCTTTTTCTCTCTCTCTCGCTTTCTCTCTCTCTCTCTTCCTCTCTCTCTCTCTCTCTCTTCCTCTCTCTCTCTCTCCCTCTCTCTCGTTTAGATAACGCTTCATCTCAGTTCTCCTCTCATTCTGGTGAGACAGCATAAAACACAGGAAAAAGTGAAGTAAATAACCAGCTCATGTCTGTCTCGCTGCCTGTTTCTCTCTCCGTCTCGCTTTCCGTCTGGCAGGATTGCAGAGGGGAGGTAACACTGTCCCAGAATCAGTTTATTTTCTTAAAAAACGAATTATGTTTCACTTAAGATTCTCAGTGGAAGATGAGACGCTGCGTTAGCAACACACAAGGTTGTGGGTTTGAGTCTATCAAATGTACAGCTTGTCCGGCAAGTTGCTTTGAATACAAACCAAATGCATAAAAATATGGACAAAACATACACACTAAAATACTGTTTACTGCATCGCTTATTAACGTTTCTAAACCTTATTAAGCATTTAAGAAAATAAAGAATTACTGTTTTTTTTCCTTAGTTTGCTTTAGTATATGTGAGGGCATCCATTGGTTTAGTGACACGCCAGACGAGAAAAACAACTCTGTATGAGGCAGCATTTCACAGTGAGAAGGTCAAGTTATTGCTCCTCCAATAAAAGTCCTGAGTAAGTGACTGTGCACACACATGGTCTCCTGCCGCCCCCCTGCAGAGAGGCTTTTGTTTCCTGGATGAAAATAATATTACTGGCTGCTCAGGTTATAAATAAATGATGCTGACAGGTTTTGACAACGATTCAGGCTTGGACTGCGTGAGAGGGAACGAGGAGGACTGCTCAGCAGGGTGAAGCTGTACAAAAATGGTGTTATAACATCCGTGTTCGTCTGAAAGACTCTCTCTGGCAGCCTGGTTAACAGAAAAGTGGGTTTTAAGGCCAGGTGCCTCTTCCACCATGCTGAAAAATGTTTTGCCGCATTCAGAGACTAGGGCACCTACCTCAATTTAAAACTAGGAAAGTAGCACAAAAGAGGTCACATTAAAAATATGGGATTTTGAAAAGACCCTCATCAGAATAAGATTTCCTTGCTTCCAATGAAGAACACACAACGCTCTTCAAAATATGTCTAAATCTTGTTGGGAAAACATAGTTTTGTACTCCCTGCTTGTGAAGTTTATTCAAGCTTGAGTACAGAATGCCAAATAATTTTATACTCATCTTTAATAAACGATTTTACTCAAATTGTTACGCTTAAAATACAATCTGTGATGAATGATGACAAGGGGGGAAATGCAAAACATAAACATTCTTAAACGTGTCACAGAGTTTTAGTCCCACTGTCTACACAACATCTGTTTTTATGTAGCACTGAATAATCAAACTAAACAGATGTAATTTCCTTTTTTTAAACCTTTTGCCTTCTCAGCACCGGTGGCCTGCTGGAATTATAATAAAAAAGGTTTGTGCCACACACTGTGTTAACATTTTCTTTCAGACAGACATATCCAACAATTAAGGATTCGTTCGTCTTTAAATAACAGGTTTGTGTGGCTTCTTTGAGACACTGGGTCCATTAAAGGCCTTTATGTTACATTCATCTCATTTCTGTTGAGCACACCTGCATTTAAAATCTGAGGAGCTTACATTAAAATGCAATGTTGACAGAGCTCTGGCTGAGGACTCCATACATTCCCTGAGATTAAAGCAGGGGTGGAGACAAAGACAGCCATTCAAACTGAAACTGGCACTGAGCTTTGTCATTTTGAGCCGTCCCAGCAGATCTGAGGTCAGTCTGAAGCTCTATTTATAACTGTCCTACTTGTCATACAAAGTTTTTTGTCTGCTTAAAGAACGACTGCGCCTACTTTTCTTTCCCCGGTACTTACGTCTATTAAATCAGACAAGTCGTGAATGTAATATTTGAAGATTGAAGCATTAGTGGCTTCCAGCGTCAGCAGGTATTCGTTCCGAGCTTTGATCGACTTCAGTTTGTTCTCAGAGTATTTGGCCTGTCTCTGATGAGAGAGAGAGAGAGAGGGACAGAGAGAGAGACAAAATAGACAGAATATGAAACAAAGAGATGAAATATCACAAGCAAAACACTTTTAACATGCAAGCATGTTTTATCTCTGCATACAATCTGTTCTTTGAAGATTTAATGTGAAATGACTGGTAAACAAAACAAAACAAAACTAAACCACCAAAACGACATCATAACTTAAGTGAGGGAAGTGTACAGACAACAATAGCAAGACATCTTTGTGGTTTAAAAAAGGCTTAGAGTATAAATTTTGCTAGTTTCCTTTGCCTTAGTTCCTTGTTACTAACTTACAGACCCTTGTAGGTCGTGTGACTCGACTGACTGACCGACACACAGTGACTCACAACAACTTCCATATTTTTACCATCCCACAATG
Organism: Yasuhikotakia modesta; assembly: GCA_036877545.1. NCBI lineage: Eukaryota > Metazoa > Chordata > Actinopteri > Cypriniformes > Botiidae > Yasuhikotakia > Yasuhikotakia modesta. The sequence continues at coordinate 17,398 of JBAJNP010004774.1, read as the reverse complement.
CCTCATTCCAGGAAGCATCAATGGAAAACATTCCCACAGCTGTTAAATCATTTGTCACGGGCTTTAACAGAAAACAGCTCAAGAGCCTAAAACGTGGCTGTTTCAGAAACTCTCAGGTCTGGGTCAAAGCTAAAATAAAACGTAAAACTAATATAAATAAACCCAAATCTGGATGAATCAATAAGGCTGATAAATTTTCCTAAAAATCAACAGCAAAAACAGTATTTTTAATAACACCTCGCCCTCCAAAAAAAGTATTTGAGACTCATAAATAAGTTAAATATAGAACTGTAATGTTTGTAAAATGTTGTTGTGATAAAACAGGACCTAAGGGAAACACGACACGCAGCTTTTTAAGTAATTGTTAAACAGTTATGGGAATCTCAGGGGCATCGTTCATGTTTGACTGTTCACCTTCACCTTCGCTCAACGGCTATAAACTGTTAAAGACTTTTGTTTTGTTTACCTTCTCCTTCATCTTCTCAATCTTCTTCACCGAGCTCCTCCTCTGGTGTTTGTCTTCCAGCCGGATGTGGAAGACGGGATCCGCGGAGCGTCCGATCTGCTTCTCCTCCTGTTTCTCTGCTTCCTTCAGCTTACTCTCAGCACTGATGCTCTCCGTGTGATACATGTGGTAGGTTTTCATCACCTGTGGGACACAGAGGTCAATATGAGAGATGTAGCTGCCTGTTGCTTCCTCATATTCCTTGTACTCATATACATTGTTGGTAAAAAGTTTTTTAACATTATAAATCGTATACATCAAAAACATCATTAACTCGCTACATTCTGTACATTCCTTGAACATTAAAAATAATGGAAATGTCAGGAAAACATTTTTACAACCTAAAATTGTTAGCTGGGTACCTGGGTCAAATCCCTCCCTTCTTCTCGCTCGACATAAAACAATTTTTTGTTTTTTACTCCAGACAAACGGTGTTTAGTCAGAAAATAACAACATCATTTCCACATTCAGATCTCTTGATTTGCATCTAGTCTACAATCAACTACACTTTTTAAAGAAACGCTCCTTTATTTTTGTAACCAATGCTCACCTTCTAATGGTCCGTATCGGCTCCCATTTTCTCCTTAAAAACCCTCATAATTCTAATTACATTCCGAAGAACTTTGTGTTTGATGTACTCTGGAATTTGCGGTTATCTAAACTTAACCAACTGGAGGCTGAACGTTTCACTTCATATTTACCTCAGTCAAATCCTTTATCAAAATCTGATCTTTTCCGATGGAAGGCGCCATATGGGGCTGTAGATTCCCAAGCGGAAGTTCAATCACTGAGATTGTGAAAGTGTGGCAAAACGGTAAAAACAGCAATAGACAGCCTGAGTCACTGTTTTGGTTTATTAGTCATATTAAGATGATTTTTATAACTGGCATTAGGATGTGACTCACAGCATAACAGTCTGTACTAACAAGCTCATTACGTTTAACTCATCGTTGAGTGAGGGCTTAATACACACTTACAGCTCTGACACACTGTGTTTAATGTACAGCTGCAGCGACAGAGCACGACTGTACATTGTATGCAGCCTTTCATTTCTTAAAAACATAGAAAATAAAGTGAGTGTACAAAGATAATATGTATCAGATCAAAAAGACACCTTTGATGAAAAAGACATACGGTATCATTAGAACCCAAATATTTACACTTTCTTAACACGCTTTTCCAAGGCGCCATAGTGCTGCTATGGAGTTGCCACATTGCCCAGATTAAAAAACAGACAAAGTTTTTAATATTCTGATTTCTAAATGATTTAAGTCTCTGCTTCAATACAAGCCTTTGGTTTTTTTTTTGCTTTGTTTATTATTGTTTAGACAAAATATAAAGTGCAAAGATAAAATGTTAATAGCATGTTGGACATGTTTTAAATCTGTCACCCAAATTGTGCAGTACAAGATGAGTTATGCAACAAATGTTACTATTTTGGGTTAACAGTGATTAGTCTACCTTAACTAGGACCACTAACTAGAAAGAGAAGAATTGTTACAAGGGAAAATAGTCAGCAATTATACCCTTAACAGTAAGCAATTTAGCAAGACAACAATTGTATTGATTTTTGAGAGGTAGTCTTTACTTTAAGAGGCTTTCTTGTGAAATCTCTTCTCCGTCCGAAGTGACCGAGCTGATTACAAGAACGCATTCAGAATTAGACCCTGAACAACGGGTCGGTCCAGACCATAATGCCAGCAGCAGTCACACAGAATTAGAATTCATGGTACAGTACAGCTTCAAAAGGCCACAAAAAAGCCTGACGTCCACCAAACTAAATATTGTACGTAAATATGTACAGTGGAATCTGCACAGCGCTCTGTTGTCCAGGCCTGTATAATTACACACGTGGCCAGCATGGCAGACCAAACCGTGGGCCTGCTCTTCATTTACTGGTCTGGAACTCTGTTTACATTTCTGCTTGTTATAGAAGGACCAATTTTAGAGTCACACCAGACCTGTTATTTTACTGGCTGTGGTTGTGTGGAGAGTTTCTGATGCAACGCGCCCATGAGTGTTTCCCTCATGAAGGCTAATTCAGGTCAAAAGCGACGATACGCTTCTACAGTGTCGCATCATTTGATCAAATTGTGCAAATATAAATGGCTCAAAAAGGTATCTGGGACTGAGTTTTCTCAATCTGTCCTGGTGATGGGGAATGCAAAACTTACAAATCAAATGAACTTTTTAACCATAACAATTTTGTTCAAACTTTGTATTTATATCAACTTAATATTTTACAGCTTGTCCTGACTAGATGTCAAGTTTCAAGCTTTTACCTCAGAAATAAAGAAACATTCAAAGGAAAAACACAAACGGGCCAGATTGCAGGTGTTTTAGGGAACATATTAGCGTCTTATTAAAACCACAGGGGAAGCAAAAGATACATGAATCTTCAGTGGGAATTAAGTATTGATTACCCATGTAAACACCCTAATCTGGCCAGGGTCAGAGATGTACAACATGCCTAAAGTGGATGTAGTTTTACGGGTCTTTTAACAGTATTTAGCACGTTACTGGATTCTGAAGACATAAGATGACATGAAAGTATGCGCATAAAATCCTAATGTTTGATCCGAGGAGAATTACTGTCACACACTTCATTCTTTTCAACCGGAAGCTGTATATCTAGTGCACTTACCGTGTAGAGCTCGTTGAGAACTTTCATTAAATCCTCTTGCAGCTGAAAGGTGATTTCTTTGCTCTGGAAAGAGAGAGAGAGAGAGAGAGAGAGAGAGAGAGAGAGAGAGAGAGAGAGGGGAGAGAAGAGAGATCACATCACATTAATGTCTGACAAACATTAATTTAATGCACTGCACATGTTTGTGTTACTGTTCTAAGGGTGTGTTTGGAACTGGTACCAGTGTCAAGTTTGGATCGACTATGTATTATTACTATTTTCCACAAAACCAACCAGTTTTACTTTTGTACAGAAGATACAAAATTTAGGCATTTAGCAGACCTTTTTTGTCTAAAACTAATTTAAATAATCTAAGCAAAAGCACATTTAATGTCACAAATACTGTGACTCTTCACTCTTCTGTTTGTTTCAACCTTTAACAGTTAGTGTGGATCACATGATCTTTCTGGTCCACAGACCACTCCACACTCACGATCTGGTTATATCTCTACTAATCTGATTCTGAGACATTACCAGCAGTGCTGAAAGCGTCTGTGAGTTGATCTGATGCAGTTCCAGTGCATCAAAACAAACCTTCAGAGGCCACGATGTTCTTCCAGTGAAACGTGATTCTCAATGTATGAGCATAAAAGGAGTTGCATTCAACATAAATACTTGTTAACAGATGCTTTCTGGCGAATGTCATGAAATTCCCTGTTATATTTCACTTTAGAATTAACATAAAATAAAATATTAAATTTACATGATTAAAATAAGTATTTGCATGTCTTATGTTTTCAAAGCTAGCTTGCTATTGCTAGTCTCTACAAGATTGCTTACCCTACCTTTAGTTGTGAGAGTCATTTTCTTAACCTAATTTAATCTAACTTAACTTTGTGTGGAATGCGAGCCTAACAGGTCACATGTGCCACATGGAGGTCAAGAGTCAAACTAACCTTTAAACACACACCGTGTCAACACACTTACACGCTCTTCTTCTTAAGAGCAAACAGCTGTGTGTGAAAAGTTGCACTTTAATACACTCGCAGAATCTCAAAGACACAAGTCAACGCTAAATGCTAAGCCCATCGTCCGTGACTCATCGTACAGTACAGACAGTGTCAGGGCATGCAGATCCAAACACGTATAAGAGATTATTTACACACCATGCTAAAACTCTGCCTTCTACATTAATGTTTCCAGCAAACCGACTTCCACACGCCTATTTTGGGAGCAATCAAGCAAACAGGCAATGGAGCAAAGGATTGTGGGAAGGGAGGGTTTTGTTATGTGCAGGTACAGGCAAAACCAGTCTGATGTCAAATCGACTGTGTTGGGAAAGGAGATAAAATCTGACTGAACAAGATACAACACAACAGGGGTTCAAAAATGTAAATGAATTCCTAATTTGTATGTTTCTGTGAATTAAAGCTTCTGCTTGTGTATGTGAAAAAGTTAAAAGCAGAACTTTGTCTGTTAACTTTAAGGGCTACATAAATAACCAAACCAAGCCTTTAGGGTATCCATAGCAACACTATCCCATTAAAATTAATCTGGCTATAAAAAATTGACTACTTTCAAAGGCAGGAACATGAGAGAGACGACAGGACCATGTTCTGAACTCATAATAAAACCAGTCAAAAAATGTTCATGTCAAAAACAGTGAGGTGGCAATGGCTGTGCATTTTGTGTGGTCATACATGCATTAAACTAAGGTGAAGCAAATATATATGGCTGTGTAACTAGCTACAATTTGCTCCAAAGAATTTTAAGAGTTTTAACTCAAAACAAAAATGTAATTTAATTTAAAAAAATATTGAAGAAACTGCAAAAAGTTTCAAGGATGAAAAACATAATAAATTCATAAGTTCCATGACTTTTAAAAGCCCCTTACATACAAACATCCACCCTGGATTCCATAAATAACCTACAAGTGTGTAAAAAAAGGAAATTGTATAAATAATAAAAACAAAATGTGCAACATGGGAGTGTGGATGCCAGAGACGAGGTTTCAATGGAAGCTGCATGAGAAAAAATATAAAATTCATTTCCATTTCAAAGTTATTTAAACTCTTTAATTGTTATTTATTAAAATCTTTTATTAGCCTCACCTTATACCTTATGTGATATTATCATATATCCACATCTGACATAATAATCACCAGAACACACTGTAGTTACATTATCATACAATTTTCTTCTGTATGAACAAACACAACAAAGTCTGTTTAAACTTTGAAATGCATAACAAATAAAGAAAGATGTTTAAACCACACACACTATTAGTTCCAAGCAATCATCACAGCACCTGTGTTCTGTAGAGGCAAGAATTTCTGCGAAAAACAGGCAAAACGTCACCAAATAAACACTTTAACCAGGAAAAAACATTTCACCATTACACAAAAAGGCCTGTCTTCCCAGTAGCTATAAATCAGCCTTTAAGAAACAGCAGCCCACTGGCCTAATTGTCTGTCGGCAGGAAGTGTCTTTTATACAGTTAGCCACATGCATGTATTTAATAGTCTATTTAGACATGTTTTTTCAAAACTTTAGTTTAGATACTGACATCAGATTTGTTTTCAGGTTTCAATTAGTCTCACAAAGACAAACTCTCTGAACTGGCCAAGAACTCAAGAACCGCCCACTTGGACAGGAAGAGCTGCCTGATTGACATGTAAAGTGACCAATCACGTTGTGTTTTGTTTTTACATACTTTACAGGGCGGGTAATCAGAGGTAAATTATATACAACAATAAATTTGAAAAATAATGAATTAATAGTGGCATTTTCCTCCAATGACTCTACAGAAAACATGGGGAAACACAATTATATGCATTCATTATCAGAAGCTTTTACCCAAAGCAACACTACAGTCAAAAATACTGTGAAAACAGGTTGAAAAACAAAGTGGGCGGTCTGTGGGTGTGTCATCTGAGGCTGAGACTAGGTCATATCTGTTGGTCAAGCCCTCTGAATAACCCATATTTCAGACCAAACTTTTGCCTCCTACATTCCAGGCTAGTAATTTGCGCTGTGGTCGACTCGTATGACTCGCGTGCACAGCAGCACATAATCTGTTTGGGAGTTGCCCCCCTTCTGTGGCCTGCGCTTGAGGGGCCGCCACGTCGTCTCGGTCACGGGCCCCGGACATCAAACGAGAGGCAGAAGGCCTTGATTAGAGCTCAGCTCTTAGGAACTTTACAGTACAGAACCACAGCCCAGAAGCAAAGGTCCTGTACGGGCCGGACCCACATTGTAAATCTGACAGCGGGCACACAAACATCCCCATATTGTGCAAAACATCTCATCAAAACATCACATGGCCCGCATCTGGCTTTAGTGAGAACTAACTGCTGGCAGGTTTGCTTTTAATACAGTGCCTGTTAATTTGCCTGTTAAACTCCTGTTTTTGTGCATGAAATTATGATAAACGTAGAGCAACAATTAAAAAAAACATTTAAAAAGGAGAAATAACTAAAAGGAAAAAGACACTGCAGTAAAAACAACTACAACTAGTCACACTTAAGGGACAGCTGTTTATTTTTTCACTATGTAACCAAAGAGAAAATTTATGTATAATGACTTGAAGAATCTCAGCAGAAATGAAAGGAAAAAGTTTCGGACCTTTTTCAGAAGGCGTGTGGAGTCCTCGCTGATCTGCATGAAGCGCATGATGACATTGTTGAGATAAATGTCACTCAGTGTTGCGTGATCTTTGCTCTCCCTTCTGACCTGGTTTAACAACAGGTACCAGCAGTTCACAGGGGACAAGAGATTCTGGTCTTTCCTGCAAACATGAGAGAGACAGAGAGAGAGAGAGAGAGAGAGAGAGAGAGAGAGACACTGGTCAACACAATGTAAGGAAGTTCTCAGCAAGCTGTCCACACCATCTGTGCTCTCAGCTCACAGACCACAGACAGATTCATCTTCTCAACTGTCCTTCACTGCCGGGACAAAACAGACTACATCTCCTCTTCTGGTGACAAGTGGCCTTTTGAAGCGTTACGATTTGTGGACAATTTGCAAGTACAGTAACAGAAATATGGGATGTGCCAACAAGGTTGTGCATATTAAACAAACCCTGCATGCAAAGAGATTTTAAAAAATTACATATTGTAAAAGCAAAAAAACGACTGGTACACATTTTTATCAGGACCTGCCTTCCCCTGGGATCGAAACCCACAACCTTTGCAGTGTTAACGCAATGCTCTACCAGTTGAGCTAACAGGAAGGCTATTAGATAACAGGAAGAAAAACTTTTATAAAATAATAAGAACAAAACTTAAGAAATGGATTTTCTTCTGAATTTACTCAGCAGATGCTGCAGTTTTGGTGAGCAGGAAAAATGCAAGGACGTGTTTTTCAGCTTTTTCCCTTGTGATCGCTGCATGTCAACGCTGCAGGTGAAGGCCTGAGGCCTCCGACACGTCTGCGATGCCAGTCATGAAAAAAACACACAGAAAAACAGAAAGAACTGCTTCCGTTCCATTGGAGCTGTTTACTGTAAACTATCCACACACAAAAGGACATTTTTTACATGTATGCATCCGGCAGAAATTAGTCCTTTCAGGGACATTTTATCAGCATGTGTTGCCGGGGAATCAAACGCATGACAATTGTTACCAGCTGAGCTAAAGAAAATGAGAAATTCCTTGGAGTAACCGACGTGTTTACAGGCAGGGTTTAAAGATCAAGTCATCTAAGCGAGACTGTAATCTAATTGAGCTAAAAGCCCAGAGACGCACGGTCGCAATACGAACGTGCCATTCGCAGGAGGGGGATTCAGACTGCAGGGAGAATTATGGGAGCCTGCGCATTTTCTGTCAGTCTATAATTACTGTAAAACCCTTTCACGAGACGGCCTCAGTCTCTGGAGAACGTACTCTGCTCTCCTTTCTGCACGAAGTGCGCGCAGTACGTTAAGAACGTGACGAAGTCAAGCCGGGTCGTCAGAAAGCTGACGTGTCCACGTGACTTAAATTCATGAAGTGGCAAAAAATAGCTTTTGCATCCCCAGCACTGAAATGCATAAATAAACCAAAGAGTTCCTCCAAGCTGACGAAAGCTATCTGCAAGCATTCCTATCATCTCATGAAAACATGAAACAGCAGAAATTAACTGGACCGTCCTGACCAGCCAATGAAAAGACAGGGACCTGCAAGAAGACCTTCAAAGCCACGCCTCCACCAATAACCTAAAGGAATGATGCTAACAGATAAAAAAAAAATTTGTCCTGACAGATAAAAATGGCCCAATAACATTTTTTAAATGAACATAACTTCATATTATACAGAATGTGAGTTCAGTGTCGATACATTAAGCACTTGAGGGACATCCTAACAAAACTGAAGATGTGAAGGTGAAGGTAACAGAGCAGGAAGTGCAAAAGGAAACGATGCATGATGTCCTTGTGCAGGTCAATGCAGGAAGTCGGGCATCATAGGAACCAACACACCAGCTTTGGAGGATATAACAGTAATTCACTGTAAAAAAAAATAGAAATCTACTGTAGTTGTTGACTTTATAACCCTGTGGCCCTACGGAAGATAAAGAATAATAACCCAAGATAAAATTGTCACCCTGGGTAAAGGAAAGCCAAAGTGAGTTAATTGGAAATCATTTGACCAATCAGGACTGTAATAAAAGCAGCCAATCACAGAACAGAGCTGCACAGAACAGTCACGCCGTTCGAGGCTGCATTAAATCAGCAACAGGATCAAATATAGACTGGCCTCCAAAAGCCAGAGTTCCTCTGAAGGGCCAGTCAGCGGCCATGTCTCCTGTACGCTCTCATGCGCAGCTCGCGTCTCAGTGCTTGAGTTCCTTTATAAATCTGAAGAAGGTAAAAAGAGAAACCAGCCGGGGAGAAAAGAAATAAGAGTTGTCAGATGCTGGTGTAACAAGGTTAACTTACGATCAACACGCTGCTGCAACAGCTGCATTACTGAACTTATGTCACACTGCAGCCATTCTCTCTCAATTACTGTACATGTACTGTATGATTACTGTAAATAATTCCAGGGAGTGAAAACTAAGATCAACAAAAACAATTCACCTGTAAAACATAATGGAGATGGAATGAAATACACCTGTTTAAATCTTAATTGCAGCATTTAACACAATATGAGAAACATTATGAAGAAGCATAAAATTATATTAAAAAATTTGCATAAAGCATTGCTTTAAGCAAATTTCAATCTTTTACTTGATTATGAGGGTGTAAATGAGTCTCACTGCGATTGAATAGCCATTACAGTCATCTCTCTCCAATCCTTCTCAGGCGTATCTGTATCTTTTACAATGGTGTCAATCAGACAAACTAACTAGTCTTATCTAAACAAATAAAAAATGACTGCACTCCAATCTGATGTGATCAGATCACCAGACAAGCAAATCAGCAGTGATATAAATACACCACAACTACAGGCAATACAACGGCTACGTCAACACTGTAGCCAGAGGAAGCGAATTCAGTGCTGGTGTAAACACTCAGCAGATCGCACACATTGTATTGACAGCTCATTGATTTTTAGGAGACGGTGTTGACTAGAGGGCGCTAGACTGGTTTAGAAACACTACAACAAGGTCATCAAATGTATATGCATGAGTACAGAACAGTCACAAAGAAAAGACAGACTTGGTAACAGTGTTGTAGTCAAGTCCAGCTCAGGTCCAGCTTATGAGAGACCAGCTCAGGTCGGGTCCAGCTCATACGAGTCGAGCCCACGGAGCGTTGTTGTCTCAAGACTCAAACTCAGTCTAAGTCTGTTCTCAGAAGAGTTGGACTCAACTTAGCAATGCATTACAAACCTCTTATTTTTAGGGCAGAGAATACAAATCATTTTCAATGCATGTGTGAAAGCGGAAACATTAGTTTCCTTTTTGAGGATCCAAGCTGATAACCCCAAATTTAAAGGTTTAAACCTTGATGTACGACCTACAAGTTATGACCGTAACACAGACCTGCTTGTGTAGATAGTGCTTTAATAACTCCCATCCTGGCCTCAGCATCCCTCCCTGGGCAAATACTGTACAAAGCTTGTTAGCTCAATAAACATGTGCTATAGCAGGCACCAGTCACCGTGTCGCCACGACGACAGTGTCCTCTGGGATTAAGGCTAACCACACAACTCACAAAAATACTGCTGGTTTAGTTGTCTTATAAGGGTGTGTGTGTGTGTGTGTGTGTGCATGTAGACAAAACCTGTTGGAGAAATGAGACCACCCCAATACCGCTTGACCTTATTTAAAAGTCTTTTTGGGGTAACAATTGGTTTAAAATCGTCTATTGAGGAAGCACATGACAACAATATTCTATAATTTATAGGGTTTATAATAATTATTTATATTTTGAGCAGTTAGGGCCGTATTTTATGGAAAATGTCTGTCTGTAAACAAGAAGATCCGGCTACTAAATCAATTTCCGGGTGCTATAGGTTGTCCAGCATTTGTAGCTAGAATTTAACTTTTCATCTTTGCTAAAATAGCTTTTCAGGTAACCTGTAATTTTTATGTCTCAAACAGAGATGGCGGTAGAGACACAACCGTTACAGATTGCAGCTCTGAAGCATGTAATACAAATCACAAAAAAAAACCTTACTTGTATGTGCCTTTACTAATGGATGATACTGTTTCTAAACAAAGTCCTGTATACAGTAGCTTTACGCCAGAGAGCACAGACTCCAAAGCAGTGATACAATCACATTACACTGGTATCCAGTCTCTATCCATCACACTTTACTCTGGGAGTCACCAGAGAGTCTTCTAGCACTGTTGAAAAGATTGATTCTGCTTTCTGCTGTGAACTGTGGCTGTAATCCCACAGGTAGCGCTAACACTGCGCTTCTCGACAAACAGTCGCTTAATCTTCCCTCTCGCTGGTTTTGCAAAAATCTGCTGACCATGGATATCCAGCCAACTTCAACAAAGAAATACAGCACGCCCTCCGCTACAGCTCGCCTGCCCTCACCCCAGTGCCTCGGTCAGAAACCAGGCCGGACTGTGGAACAAACTGGGATACAATGCAAATACCACGACCTGGGCATTTCTACGGAAGTCCTGCGGTTACAAAAGATGCTTCCAAGTTTAGCCCAGAGACTAAAATGTTTAAACTACGAAAGCTTTAAAATGTTCTCTGAGGCACGCGGATATCCTGGCTAATTACAGACCAATCTCCAGGCTAATTTTGATGCTAATTCATCCAACACACAGCTGAGCTAAGCTGGCTTTAGAAACAGGCGCCCGACCTTACAGAATTTTTTTCCTAAAGACTTAGCAGACAAAAACGAGAAGCTTACATCATCAAGAACCTCTATAAACACTTTCCCTTCTGTATTTTTGCATCTGTTCCCACTCAAACATTAAAAACCGCTTTTCAGGACTCGTGTGAGTCAAGCAGTTTGCACCAATCACAAAGCTTCTCACTGACACCAGTTGTACTCGCTGCTGCTGGACTCATTTGAGGCTCTTTAACTGTATTTGGTTTATTTACAGAAGTAAACACTATGATTTTTTTGCAACAGCTGTTTATTTCCAGTCAGCAACTGTACTGGAATAATAAGAGCACATTTGCTGGATTTGCTGCACACACCAGGAACAGGGAGGCAATTTCAGAGAGGCAATAGCGGCTCTGTTTGTAAGCAAACCCCAGTAAGACCTTCAATAAGACCAAGTCCAGATGTTCTCGTCACTGATGGAGATCACTTGTGAGAAAAAGCCTTCAAATTTACCACAAACAAATAAACAACAAAAAAAGAGGAAAACATCTCTGTAGAGCAAATATAACAGAATCAGGAAAACTCTGATATTTTGTGGCTAAACTCTTACAGCTGCTTCAATCAAATATTGCATTTTTGTTTCTTATGTTGACTTGTTTCATAAGAAATACATTTTCAAAGCGGGTGCCAAATGTCGTTTAAGAATCCATTTCAGATGGGAACAAAAAATCGTTGCTTTAAATGTCAATGTGCTGAAATGCCATTTCTTATGGTGGTATAAAAGTCAAGCATGGTTTTCTTTGCACTCCACAAATATGCAACAATATGTTTGAATATAGTCTGAATAAAACATCTAAATATAAAGATGGTTCAAAGATTAACATTTTTTATGGTTCTAGATTGGTTCTAGATTGGAGAACCATCAGCACACTCCAGACAGCAGAAGATCACCAATGAAACACACTCACTTATACTGCTGGTGGTCCTTCGTGCTCCTGGTCTTGGCCATGAAGCGCTCGGCCAGCTTCTCCAGGTTGCGCGAATACTCCATCTCGATCTCTGACTTCTTGCGGAAGAAGTCCTGGAGGTCCTGAAGAAGCTGGACCCTCATGTCCGTCTGCTGCTCCAGACATTTCTGCTGCTCCACCAGCTGGGCTCGGATCTCTGAACAAACACATTCAAACACAGAACATGCATCGTTGTCAACATGAAACGTATCAGAAAACACGACTGGTGACGAATTATTACAGTTCCATCGCTTCTAAAAACCTGCAGACTAAATGCCCCAGAATATATCCTGTTTAAAAACAGTCCTCAGATTTACCCTGGATTAGATTCATTTTGCTGCTTCAGCAATGTGACAGTAATCCAGTCTCATCGGGTCGAGCGAGTTCCTTCCCTCTGTTTCATTACCGTCAGAATGAGAAACGATCGCAGAACAAGCCTAATGATTCTGTAAATCTACTCTGTGTTCAGCCCGTACATCCACCACGGCTCTCCACTTCATTTAACAAGCATTTGGGGCAAAATTACCTCCGGTTTCCTCGTGTGATTTCCCCCTTGTCACAGAGAATGAAGCTCATTAAATGTGCAGCACACTGTTGAAACTCCTGCTCCATACCATAATATACATTCAGACTTCCTCGCGTGGCCCCGGGGGGCCCAACATGTCTAATGTATTCCTCGTAATGCGGGTTATGTTATCTTAACCACAAGTCCATCTTGACAGTCTACACAACAGCACAGTGAAAGAGAGGAAATTTTCACCTGAGGAAAACTGTAATGGTTACACGAGTAGCACAACCTTATTAAAAAACAGAAGGGTAAGCAAAACAGTAAATAAACAAGCATAAATACGCATAACAGGTTGATAATATATCAAATGAGTCAAACAAAGGTGAGAAACTTAAAAATAACAAACAGGAAATAAGGGTTTGCTAAAAGTTGCAACAATGCATGTAAATGTTGTGAGGCGAATATTTATTTACATGTGCTAACAACTACAAGAATGTGTAAAATCACTTCACAAACTCTAAAATTCAGAGTTTATTAATTGTAATGATCCAGGATCATTGAACACGCATTTATTATACACCTTAAAATATTATCCTGCTATGACAGATCTCATTCCAAAATCCTTTGTTCCGATTGGCCAATCCCTGCACTAATTTTCCCATAATGACTGCTTCAGTGTCAGCGTTTTAGAAACAGGACCCTGACACGCTTTATTTTGTGACAATAACCGTCTGACTGTCATTTCACATCTTTCACATGATCTACTCTACAACGTTACCTTAGACATTCAAAAACATTCCAAGCGTAATACTAAACATTGTGCCCTTAACCTCCCTCATCTTCACTATCAAATGACCCTCTGTGATTACAAAGAACATTCCAGACCCTGTGAGGTCATGTGTGTGGTAAACATCTGCAGGGAGCCGGTGAGCTCAAGCGTGTGCGAGGCAGCGTGTCTGATCAAAGCCCCTGTGATCTTCTTCAAACACACCAGTGGATACGAGCACCTGTAGGCTGTCTGATACCACACAAACAAGACCTGATGGTGGAGTCCAAGCCAATCAGCTCTCTCCGCAGTTAGCGTCAGTGTTTCCGTATGTACAGATGGGATCCCAAGATAGCTAATGGCTGGGATGAGCGTATATATCGGAGATCACAGGCTATTCTTTAAAGTGCTGGAAAGTATGTGAGCAAACAACAGAGCGGAGCTGCATTTAGAGTAAACTGGAGCTTTTTATGGCTTCCATTAAAAGTTAAAATCACTTGTCTGTGACAAACCCAAAGAGACAGACTTTAGTCAGAGCAGATGTCAACAAAAATGACACAGAAAAGCAATGCGTTCACTGTTCTCTGGTGTCTTAAAATCCTATTTTTTATCTTTTTTAAACAAAAAAAACTATCAAATCTTTGCTAAATTAAAAACCAGTAACTTCATGCAAAACCTATACGCTGACAGAATCTGATACTGGTCCCAGCAGAAGACATTTCATCTCACTACAAACAATCTAAAAGCTATGTGGGACATACTGTACCCAAATCCTATATGCAGAGAAGCTCAACACAGGCACCTGAAATAGCAGCATTTGTCAGGGGACCTGTGTTCACACACAGTTATTGAGCACAGCCATCACATTAAATTATCTGCTTGGCACAGGCAACCCTGTACACTTCAAACTTGTGATGCATTTAAGTATTTAACATGTCAAGCATGGACAACAGTTTCCTGCAGGGTGACATGCTAGAGTTATTTTAAAACTATTAACTATTAAAGTCACCATAAAATCTGAATATACATGAACATGTTTATTATAAAAGATTTATTTGTGCATTTCATGTGTCCTTGTAATCATCAAAATCTGAAAATGTACTATACATGGCGTACAAAAACCTGCCTCATTTACAACATAGCTAACAATGTTTTCTGCCTCTCTTTTCAGGAGAGGCTGCAGAACAGTATGAAACATTGGTTTAACTGTTTATAATAAATAAAACGATGTGAATTAAAATAAAAAAATGATTTGATTGATGTTTGATTTAAAACCCTCACTCAAGAATTCAAAACAGTCCATTTGTGGTCAAACAAAGAAAAATGTGAGACTTATGCACAACAGTTGTGTCTCGACTCTGAGGTTATTTCATGTGGTGACAACTAGAACATGGGGCGCACATGTTTTATCTTCCTCAATTCCAGCAGGAAGTCTGAACCTCAGTGGTCTGTGTCCAGCTATTACCTCATTACCATTTCCTGAGACGTCTGCAGGCCTGCAAACACACATAAACAGGAAACACTGGTCCTAAGGCTGTCTTGTCTATATGCATCAGTTCTTTGGACTGCCTGTGGTCTACTGACCTACAGAGACGCAGTTCCTTCCTGTTTAGGGCTTCAATAAGACCAAATTACACCTCAGTCTGAACTTCCTCACTTACCGCTGCTCTGATCAAACTTTACACACGTATGAATGGCACACTTATGAAAAACCAACCCAGAGTTTAAAGATTCCTTCCATGTTAAATTACTCTGAAAGTCATTTGTAAACGACGCGGTGAGCCAAAACTGAGAAAATATCAGTGGTTTAGAAGCATAAGTTTAGCAGAGAGCTTAATCCAGTTTTGGCCAGATTGTGTGTACCACAAGGAGCCAAGAACTGCAAATTCATCAAATATAAAACAATCTCTCAAACTAATTTTCAGTGTTTTTCTCTTAAGCGCTTCACTACAACAGTTACATAGAAAATGTGTTTCTGAAAACTGACAAAAAGTCAAACTTTAAACAACCAAAAGATTGTTCAATGAGATTCAAGGGAGAACCATCTTATACAAACTACTGTTTTAACATCTGTGTCTGACAGCTGAATAGAGACACAGTCAGTAAAATCTGTTAAATAAAACTATTTAAAACTGCTGTGTTTCTTATACACTTTTAAGGGATCATTCACATTTATTTAAACAACCCCTTAAACATATGCATGAGCAAAAGTATTATAAAACCACTAATTATATGTACACTAAATCAGGACTTGTCGGTTACACAAAAATAAGATCCAAACCAAACACAGTCCAAATAAAAGGCTTCGTATCGGATGTTAAGTCCATGTCATGCTCAATCTCTCATCTGATCACTGATTTATTTTCACAGATGCTTAAATAACAAAGCAGAGAGAGGAAAGGATGAGGGAATGGCGAGAAAAATCACTTCTTCCTCAGGGGCATAAATGTCCAACGCGAGTGAAGACTAGTCCTGCATTCACTAAGTCACATCCAGACCCTCCCCAGATGCCCTCAAGGGAGTCGAGGCAGAAGAAACTCAATCCATCCCTCAGACTACAGTTTCATACTGCAAAGGGAGTCTTGTCTCTCACATTTTTCTCAGGAGAAAGTACCACCATGTTGCAAGAAGACTTGTGCTTGCTTTGTTCTTTTGTTTGGAAATGCCAGTGAGAGAAGAATGAGAAAGAGGACAAGGATAACATTTCGCCCCTCTGCCTCATAAAACCAAGCTTGACGACCAAACCGTTTGAGGGAGCTGCCAGGACCTGCCTTCTGAAGAGCCACATTTGGAGTAAAAACCTTGGAAACGTTTAAAACGGTGACAGATCTTCCCCTGTAATTAGATGTGGGGGGTTTCCCAGAGAGATCTAAGGGGTCAATAAGCCTTACAAACACAACCTAACATTTACCTCATCAGAGGTTTGTACGTTATCGTGAGCAAAGATCAAACAAATTGCCCACGTCAAGAACAAAAAATTAATCTTCTCAACATACGGCCGTAGAAACGCACCACTGAGTCCAAATGCCCTGCGGTGGGGTATTTAAAGTGATGACTCTATTCACCAAACTGTCCAAGTTTTGCATTCAGTGCTTTGGGGGCCCCACTGGAATGGGCCCAGGGGGCCTTACAGACCACACGTGAGCCCGCTAAACCCCACACATCAACACCTGCACTGGCTTAATCCATACATACATCTGCACTAAATATTCTGCATACAACTGTAAGGGTCCATTCAGAAACACCTGCACCCAGAGACATCCCTCAACAATATTTCAATACTCACAGTTCATCCGACCCCATAACAAACCACATCATCTTAACGTATCGTCTTTGCAATAAGGGACTGAAAGACACTTTGGATAAAAGCATCTGCTAAATGATTATTTAACGCTCATGTCCTCTCGCCATCTGTTATACGAGCCGTTATGTTAAACACTCAAAGCGCAAAACATAAGAGCTACACCAATGGGACGGCTGCTCTGATCTTTAATCTAGACAGGAAGACACTGAAGGGTTTGCTTACAGGTCACAGTGGGCTTAGTCTGTCACACTGGTCCACTGCACAGAACACATTAGCATTTCCCTGAGGCTACGCAGTCTCACGTCTGAGGGGTCAGAACCGACTCAGCTCGGCCCAGAGCTCTGACACTGACACCAGAGGGTCTCAAATATGATGTGTAAGAAGTTCTACAGCTGAAATTTAACACAATGCCATTCTTTAAAGTACAAATATGAGTTATTCAGCCCAATGTACATAAAAATATTACCAT